>WNGS01063694.1:0-12919 GCA_020271785.1 Procambarus virginalis | reverse complement strand
ACGAGGTGGTGTTGTAACAGGTGTTGAGGCGAGGAGGATTGGTTATGACAGGTGTTGAGGCGAGGAGATTGTTATGGACAGGTTAGTTGAGGCGAGGAGGTGTTGTGACAGGTTTGTGCAGTGTAGGCGGAGGTGTGTTCGTACAGGTGTTTGAGGCTCGAAGGAGGGTGTTGTGGTTGGACAAGTGTGTTGATGGCGAGAGAGTATTTTATTGTTATACGATGGTGTTGAGGGCCGACACTCTGAGTAACGTAACTAACGTGGGGTCACCTGTGTATTATTAAGCAAGTTGTTGAATATACATTCACTTTATTTTATACACGAGGCTTTCACGATGTCATTCCCCATTTGAAGTACTGCCCCCCCAACCCTCACCCCCCCCCGCCACTCTTTCAATCTATAACATTGACAGTAGTGGAGTTGGCTCGGGATCAAGCACCATATCCTCAAAACTAGAATCAAAATTCGGTGGAGGACCCCATCGTACCTGCATCAGATTTACTTGCAAGCAAGTTGCGAGGGAACAGATGATCCTAAGGGTGGAAGGTCCGGTATTGCTACGTGCAGTAGAAGACGTCGTGGCCTTCATCCCCACCTGGAGCACCAGCGGACCTTTGGCGTCTTGCTCAGCTCCTCCATGATTGTGTTCATTTGGTTGTTGTTCGCTTCGCTTGTTGTGACGACTGCAACGGGAACCCTCTTGCGCGTGGCACTCACATGGTTAAGGTGCGGTTGCATGCAATTGCATGGTTTGCTTACAGAGGGGCAACCAATAGACGAGGCAAACATCCGCATCACAAAACCAGTAATTTCACACCTGGTGCCCAGCGCGGTGTTAAAAGTTGTGTGTAAATTAGTACCCTCACAGCACTAATATGGGAGAGACTGACTCCATACACAAATTCAACGGCTTTTTAGGATATGTAAGAGACCCAATAAGGATCAGGAATTTGTTCACCAAGTGGTTGACCACGTGAGAGGGCGGGCCCAAAGAGCCGCAGCTACTCAACCCGCGCAAGCAAGCACCACTAGATACGTAACACTCACCACCGCTCTCTCTCTATTCTCCTACACTCATGGAAGGAACAGATCGTTCTTCGTGTGTTTATTATAATTCGTCCTCGTAACTTGTGTTCAGTTCCTTGGATATTTACATGCACATCCGTCCAGCTGTTGAAGGGAGTGGGGGGGGACGAGGTTTTGGGGGGCGGGGGGGGGTGGGTTTGTGAGGGGAGGGGAGTGGTGATGATTGGTTGGGTATAATGGGGAAGAGGCGCGTAGACTGGGTAGGTGTTGGAAGAGGGGTGCTGTGGGGTAGGAAAAAGGAAAGATAACGGTAAAAGAGGTGGTGGAAGAGAGGTTAAGGGAATTGGGCAAGGTGGATAGATGTTGGAGGTTGGGAGGAGGAAGGAAGGGGACTGTTGTGTGAGGAGGTGAAGGTGAGGTGTTACTGGATAGGAGGAGGAACAAGGAGGGGTAGGAGTGGGTTGTTGCCAGAGGGGTTGAGTAGGTGGTCAAGAGAGGAGGGGGTTCGGAAGAGAGGAAGATAAGAGGGGGGGGGTTTTAAGTTGGTAAGGAGAAGGTAAGAGGGGTTAGGGGGAGGAATAAGGATAAGATAGGGAGGGGGATCTGAAGTTGTTGAGAGAAGATAGCAAGAAATTCTGAAGGTAGGGAGATGGCAGTGAGAGACTCTAGGGGTGGCGTGGGAGAGTGTGGGGGGGGGTGGACTTCTCGCCTCAACACCTGTCATAACACTTCCTCGCCTCAACACCTGTCACAACACTTCCTCGCCTCAACACCTGTCACAACACCTCCTCGCCTCAACACCTATCATAACACTTCCTCGCCTCACACCTGTTACACACACCACCTCGCATCAACACCTGTCATAACACCTCCTCGCCTCAACACCTGTCATAACACTTCCTCGCCTCAACACCTGTCACCACACCTCCTCGCCTCAACCCTGTTACAACACCTCCTCGCCTCAACACCTGTCACAACACACCTCCTCGCCTCAACACCTGTCATAACACTTCCTCGCCTCAACAACCTGTCCACACCTCCTCGCCTCAACACATGTCACAACACCTCCTCGCCTCAACACCTTTTACAACACCTCCTCGCCTCAACACCTGTCACAACACCTCGCCTCAACACCTGTTACAACACCACCTCGCCTCAACACCTGTCATAACACTTCCTCGCCTCAACACCTGTCACAACACCTCCTCGCCTCAACAACTGTCACACACCTCCTCGCCTCAAACTGTCACAACACCTCCTCGCCTCAACAACTGTCACAACACCTCCCCGCCTTAACATCTGTCACAACACCTCCTTACCTCAACACCTGTCACAACACCTCCTCGCCTCAACAACTGTCACAACACCTCCTCGCCTCAACAACTGTCACAACACCTCCCCGCCTTAACATCTGTCACAACACCTCCTTACCTCAACACCTGTCACAACACCTCCTCGCCTCAATACCTGTTACAACACCTCCTCGCCTCAACATCTGTCATAACACTTCCTCGCCTCAACAACTGTCACAACACCTCCTCGCCTCAACAACTGCCACAACACCACCTCACCTCAACAACTGTCACAACACCTCCTCACCTCAACAAGTGTCACACCACCTCCTCGCCTCAACATCTGTCACAACACCTCCTCTCAGCAGGTCACCGTTGCCAACACTCTCAGACAGGTGTGAAAGTGACCACAGTCTCGACCCACTGGACAGGTCGTGAACAAAAGTGAACAAACTGAACACTTCGTGAACACTCATGACAATTACTGCACTCGCCACTGGCAGTGTCAACACACTTCAACAACACCACAAATTAACACACGTAGATACAAAACAACAATATCACTAAGACATAACCACAACAAGCAATTACTTTAACAATGTCGCCAAGACATTTAATCACAGCGAATAAATTAACACTCAATTATTTTACGTTAAGCACACTGTCACTCAGATAATCAACAAAGATAAATATTTAACAGCCTTACGTTAATCACTCTGTCACACTGTCAATAGTCAATGATAATCATTCAATAATTATAATAATTACCAACACTAATTATTGCTTATCACACAGACGAAACACTAACAAGCTGTCACTTGACAACACAACACACTGAGATAATCACACAATCTGTATAAATAAAAATGGAAATGTTCGTTTGCACATAACCACTAATCTCTGAAAATTCTTCACCGATTGCTTTGAAATTTTCACACAACGTTCTATTCGCATTCGAGCAGGTTTTTATATGCAATCTATATAGATGTCAAGTCTGTTACGGTAAAAAAAACCATGCATTTTCTGAAAAACTGTGTTTTTCATGTGAGGGAAATCTTCGAATCCGCTTTACCGATTGCTTTGAAATTTTGACACAATGTTGCAATCGAATAGGCGCGTCTTTTAAATATCTACTGTATACATGCCTCACCTGTGACAAGAAAAAAACATGCTTTAAAGAAAAAACAGCGCCATCTGTTGGAAGTAAGAGCAACACACTCAGTAATCTCCGAAAGTTCTTTTCTTCGCCGATTGCTTTGAAAATTTGACACAACATTGCATTCGAATAGGCGCGTATTTTTATATACCTACTATATAGATGCCACCCCTGTGACAGGTAAAAACATGCATTTTTAAAAATAGCACCATCTGTTGCACATAATAGCAACATGCACGCTGTACTAAATATGTCACAAATTCCATTTTAATGTTTCCAATTGCATTGATCAATTTTATTTTCATAGATTTCGAATTTATTTCTATTTTTTATTGAATTATTTTGTCTGACATTGTGTTGGAATTGAGCTGTGTTGTTTACCGTACCGTTCATTTCGTAAGTATATATATAGATGCCAGACCTGTGACAGGTAAAACTATGCTCTTCCTGAAAAACAGCGCCATCTGTTGCAAGTAAGAACAACTCACATTCTATACTAAATATGTCACAATTCCATTCAATGTTTCTGATTGCATTGATAAATAGAATTTTCATAGTTTTTTATTTATTTTCATTTTGAATTAATTATTTTGTGTGAATTGTGTTGGAATTGAGCTGTGTTGTTTACCATACCGTTCATTTTGTGAGTTTAGTGTATTTTTTTATTTTTTCATTTTTTCATTTCATTTCTTACCTGTTTTTCTTATATTCAGTGATGGGAACATCAGATCACTTGATATTCCCAATTTTCTGATGGGAACAGGAGACCATTTCGGAAGGCATCGGACTAGGAGTTAGGAATGGTGGGGGATGACGAGAGGACGGAAGTGAGAGATGATGGGAGGACGAGGGGACAAGGGATGGGGTAATGGTGGGGAAGGACTAGGGGACGGGGGAGTTTGGGATGGTGGGGCCGAGGGGATGGGGGAATGGAGAATGGTGGGGGATTACAAAGCGACAGGGGAGTGGGGCATGGTGGGATGGAAGAGGGGATGGTGGAATGGGGAATGGTGGGATAGACAAGGGGACGTGGAATGGGGAATGGTTGGGAGGCCGAGGAGACAGGTGAGGGGGAATGGTGGGGAGGACCTTGGGACTGGGAAGAATGCTGTGGCTGGGTACTGCTAGTAATAATAATAATAACCGCGCCACACAGACAACCGCTAATCAGAACAACTTACCCGCATGCCATAAAGACAACCGTAGTAATTAATCACTCCCAACACTTCCTCTAACAGATGGTAACAAACTATCTCAAATGTATCATATAACTTTGTTCTCACACACACACACACACACACACACACACACACACACACACACACACACACACACACAACCCTCTCACCCCCCTCAACCCTCCCCCTCTCACCCACCCCCCCAACCCTTCCCCTCTCACCCACCCCCTCTACCCTCCCCCTCTCACCCACCCACCCTTCCCTCCCCCTCCCCTCCACCCCCCCAAGCCCTTCCTCCTCCACCAGTCTCCCCGTACCAGATCCTCCAAGCTCCCGCTCACCCCAGACCCCACAGGTCCCCCCGAGAGGAGAAGCAGAAGAGAGTCAGTTTCAGGGTAATGTACTCGAACATAGATGGGATCACAAGCAAGACATGTGAACTAAGGGAAAGAGCACAAGAGGTGAACCCAGATGTAATCGGACTCAACGAGACAAAACTCTCTGGAATCATAACGAATGCTGTTTCCCCAGGAGTACACAGTAATAAGGAAAGAGAGGGAAGGTAGGGGAGGAGGCGGAGTGGCCCTACTCATGAGAAAGGAATGGAGTTTTAAGGAGATGGCTATCCCGGGCTGTGAGGGTTTCAGAGACTACATAGCAGGCACCATGACAATGGGAGGACCAAGGATAGTGGTAGCAGTATATATAACCTCCACCAAATGACAGAAGACCCAATCAAGAGTATGAAACAACAACATGGCAGTTAACACTATAATTGAGAGGGCAGCCTCTGCTGCCTGTAGAAATAGATCCCACCTGCTCATCATGGGGACTTCAATCACGGAAGGATTGATTGGGAGAACAAGGAACCGCATGGCGGCGAGGATACGTGAGAGCCAAACTACTGGAGGTGGTGACTAGAAACTTCTTAACCCAGCATGTCAGAGAACCCACAAGGATGAGAGGAAATGACGAACCAGCGAGACTCGACCTGGTCTTCACCCTGAACGACTCTGACATAAGGAAATCGGTTTTGAGGCCCCAGTAGGATGAGCGACCACAGTGTATTGGAGTTTGAGTACCTGATTGAAGAAGGGTTATTGAACTCGAGGAGAGATACTGAAACCAAAAGGTTAGCAACCGAAAAGGAAACTATGAGGAGATAAGAAAATTCCTAACAGACATAGCATGGGAAACAGAGCTCAGGGAAAAGACGGCCCAAGATATGATGGACTACATCACGCAAAAGTGCAAGAAGCAGCAAACAAGTTTGTCCCAGCCCAAAAGGAAACAGTGAAATGAAGATGAGAAACCCATGGTTTAATCAGAGATGTAGGCTAGCTAAGCAACAAAGTAAAAGGACATGGAGAAACTATAGGAATAACAGGACACTGGAGAGCAGAGAAAGATACCAGAATGCCAGGAATGAATATGTCAGGATGAGAAGAGAGGCGGAAAGACAATACGAAAACGACATCGCAAGCAAGGCAAAGACTCAGCCTAAATTGCTGCTAGCCACATCAGAGAAAACAACAGTAAAGGAACAGGTTATGAAATTAGGATAGGGGCAGAAGGATTCACTACAACGACAAGAAGTGTGAGGAACTGAATAAGAAATTCCAAGAGGTCTTCACCCTAGAACAAGGAGAAATCCCAGAGTAAGAGAGGGATAGCTAGCCAGGAACCACTGAAGTTTTGAGATTACAGATTGAGAAGTAGAGGAAAGTAAAAAGTGTTTACTAGAGTTGGATGTGACAAAGGCTATAGGCCCAGATGGAATCTCTCCTTGGATACTAAGGAAGGAGCAGAAGAACTGTGCCTACCACTCTCCATAGTGTATAACAATCTCTGGCAACAGGGGAACTGCCAGAAATTTGGAAAGCAGCTAATGTAGTCCCGATATACAAGAAAGGGGATAGACAGAGGCACTGAATTACAGGCCAGTGTCCCTAACCTGCATACCATGCAAGCTGATGGAGAAGATTGTGCGAAGAAAGCTAGTGGAGCACCTGGAGCGAAAGAACTTTGTAACACAGCACCAACATGGATTCAGGGATGGCAGGTCCTGCCTCACAGGGTTACTTGAATTCTACGACCAGGCAACAAAATAAGGCAAGAAAGAGAAGGGTGGGCAGACTGCATATTTTTGGATTGTCAGAAAGCCTTTGATACAGTGCCACACAAGAGGCTAGTGAAAAGCTGAGATGCAGCTGGAGTGAAAGGGAAGGTACTCCGTTGGATACAGGAGTACCTAAGCAACAGGAGACAAAGAGTCAGTGTGAGGGGTGAGGTCTCAGATTGGCGAGACGTTACAAGTGGAGTCCCGCAGGGGTCAGTCCTTGGACCTATACTGTTTCTGATATATGTAAATGATCTCCCAGAGGGTATAGAATCGTTTCTCTCAATGTTTGCCGATGATGCAAAATTATGAGGAGGATTGAAACTGAGGACGATAGTAGGAGGCTACAAGACGACCTAGAANGCCGGTTTTCTTTTTCCCCTGTCTCATTGCCTATGCCCGCCTCTTCTCCTCCTTTTGGCGTCGCCCGCAAACATTAAGAGGAATGAGTCTAAAGAAGACCATAAGCCATAACTCGAACCCATACTCCCAGGAGCAACGCAACTGGTATGTACAAGACGCCTTAAACCACTTGACCATCACGACTGTGAGTTTTCATTCGCATATAGTCCTGGGGACCATTCAGGCTTGTTCGCATTTGTGTTCCTCACGTGTGCCCCAAAGAATGAGGTGATTTGGTAAAATGCTATGCCCAAGATAACCATCCGAGTGCCGGGGGTGAGGTGGTTCAAATAGCTTCGGCTATCACCTCATTTTGTCCGGTCGTGATGGTCAAGTGGTTTAAGGCGTCTTGTACATACCAGTTGCGTTGCTCCTGGGAGTATGGGTTCGAGTCACTTCTGGGGTGTGAGTTTCATTCGCATATAGTCCTGGGGACCATTCAGGCTTGTTCGCATTTGTGTTCCTCACATGTGCCCCAAAGAATGAGGTGATTTGGTAAAATGCTATGCCCAAGATAACCATCCGAGTGCCGGCGGTGAGGTGGTTCAAATAGCTTCGGCTATCACCTCATTTTGTCCGGTCGTGATGGTCAAGTGGTTTAAGGCGTCTTGTACATACCAGTTGCGTTGCTCCTGGGAGTATGGGTTCGAGTCACTTCTGGGGTGTGAGTTTTCATTATTCATATATATATATATATATATATATATATAATATATATATATATATATATATATATATATATATATATATATATATATATATATATATATATATATGTCGTACCTAGTAGCCAGAACGCACTTGTCAGCCTACTATGCAAGGCCCGATTTGCCTAATAGGCCAAGTTTTCATGAATTAATTGTTTTTCGACTACCTAACCTACCTAACCTAACCTAACCTACCTTTTTCGGCTACCTAACCTAACCTAACCTGTAAAGATAGGTTAGGTTAGGTTAGGTAGGGTTGGTTAGGTTCGGTCATATATCTACGTTAATTTTAACTCCAATGAAAAAAAATTGACCTCATACATAATGAAATGGGTAGCTTTATCTTTTCATAGGAAAAAAATTAGAGAAAATATATTAATTCATGAAAACTTGGCTTATTAGGCAAATCGGGCCTTGCATAGTAGGCCAAAAAGTGAGTTCTGGCTACTAGGTACGACATATATATATATATATATATATATATATATATATATATATATATATATATATATATATATATATATATATATATATATATATATATATATTATATAATATATACATATATATATATTATTAAATATGACCGAAAAAGTAAGATTAATAATTCTAACACGATTTTTTTCGATTTTCCTTATGTTTCTTTTTACTGGTGACGGTAAATGAAAAATCAATTCTCCAAAATTCATTTTTATTTCTACTCTGACGCGACACTTGAGCGCGTTTCGGAAAACTTATTACATTTTCAAAGACTTTAGTTTATCCACACACAACTTATGACTGAACTTATGGTTGAACAGCATTGGCTCTTATACCTGCATTTGGGTGAGGGATGTAGTACAATAGTGGGGTGAAAAACAAACTTTCAACAAAACACAGAACACGGAATAATGGATATAGATTTGCAGAAGTTGGGTACAAATAGAACTGCAGAAGGCCTATTGGCCCATATTTCTTGATGTTTCTATGTTGGAGCGGAGTCTTGAAGTGGGTAGAATATAGTTGTGCGTCAATTGGCTGTTGATTGCTGGTGTTGACTTCTTGATGTGTAGTGCCTCGCACATGTCAAGCCGCCTGCTGTCGCTGTATCTATCAATGATTTTTGTGTTGTTTGCTAAGATTTCTCTGGTGACGGTTTGGTTGTGGGAAGAGAATATATGTTCCTTAATGGAGCCCTGTTGCTTATGCATCGTTAAACGCCTGGAAAGAGATGTTGTTGTCTTGCCTATATACTGAGTTTTTTGAGGCTTACAGTCCCCAAGAGGGCATTCGAAGGCATAGACGACGTTTGTCTCTTTTAAAGCGTTCTGCTCCGTGTCTGGAGAGTTTCTCATGAGTAGGCTGGCCGTTTTCTTGGTTTTATAGTAAATCGTTAGTTGTATCTTCTGTTTTTTGTCTGTAGGGATAACATTTCTATTAACAATATCTTTCAGGACCCTTTCCTCCGTTTTATGAGCTGTGGAGAAGAAGTTCCTGTTAAATAGTCTAATAGGGGGTATAGGTGTTGTATTAGTTGTCTCTTCAGAGGTTGCATGGCGTTTCACTTTCCTTCTTATGATGTCTTCAATGAAACCATTGGAGATGCCGTTGTTGACTAGGACCTGCCTTACCCTACAGAGTTCTTCGTCGACTTGCTTCCATTCTGAGCTGTGGCTGAGAGCACGGTCGACATAAGCGTTAACAACACTCCTCTTGTACCTGTTTGGGCAGTCACTGTTGGCATTTAGGCACATTCCTATGTTTGTTTCCTTAATGTAGACTGCAGTGTGGAAACCTCCGCTCCTTTCCATGACTGTTACATTTAGAAAGGGCAGCTTCCCATCCTTCTCCATCTCGTAAGTGAAATGCAACACAGAATTCTGCTCAAACGCCTCTTTCAGCTTCTGCAGATGTCTGACATCAGGTACCTGTGTAAAAATGTCGTCAACATACCTGCAGTATATGGCCGGTTTCAAGTTCAAGTCGACTAAGACTTTTTCTCTCGATGGTACCCATGTAGAAGTTCGCAAACAGGACACCTAGGGGAGAACCCATGGCGACCCCCTCTACTTGCTTATACATGTGCCCATCCGGGCTCAAGAAGGGTCCTTAGTACAAGCTTAGTACAAGGGTACTGCTAGTATATATATATATATATATATATATATATATATATATATATATATATATATATATATATATATATATATAGATAGATATATATATATATGTGTGTGTGTGTTTGTGTGTGAGAAAGCTGCATGAACGCGCAAGCCATATATCACTAAGAACTCTTTGACCCGGCCAGGATTCGAACCCATGCTGTCCAGGATCACCCCTAAACGTACACAGTACCGTGACCACCGCACCAATGATCGTCTATAAGGATTGGTCAGTCTTGGTGCTTATTAACTAAGCTCCCTGACTGACCAACCCCCGACGACACTCATGGATCCATTTGGGTACAGTTTTTCATCAAATTCTGGCGCATGCACGGGCCGCACTGAGTGTAACATGTGTGAGAAAGCTGCAGTAGGGGTGATCCTGGACGGCATGGGTTCGAATCCTGGGCGGGTCAAAGAGTTCTTAGTGATATATGGCTTGGCTTGCATATAATTTTCTCTGAAAAATTAAAAACACCTTGTCAGGGGTCAACCGAATGAAATGTAGGTATACCCAAGTTCTGATTTTTTTCCCCAGTGAGTAACTCTACACTTATCCACTCTTTTATCATTATAATTCTCATATTTACACTTTAAAGACGTAAAATCGATCCAGGGAGTCAAGCCGTTGAATTTCTCCAAGTTTACACGAAATTCAGTTTTCAACTTATTTGCCCGTTTATCCTTCTCAGATATTTCAAAGTCCAGTAGTCTTAACAACCAAGAATTATATTCATTTGTTTCACAAATTGATCAGAATTCACTTTAAACCTGATTAATCTTGGAACCATACAATGAACCTTATGAGTCTGCAGAAATTCCAAATCCTGGATAATCTTCTTAACTACAAGGAGATTATTAATAAAATATTTCAATAAAACGATATGGAAGACCTGTAGTGATATTATACAGAAGATTAGAAAAGTTGATTTCGCATTAAGAAATTACCTTGGATTAGGAATTTCTGCAGACTCGTAAGTTTTACATTTTTAAAGAATTTCTTACTAGTCAGTATACTACTATTAAAAGCTAGGTACTTACATATATCGTCACCAGTACAGGGGAATAATGGAGTCACACCAACATCGGTATTATCAAATGCTGGTATATGTGGGTGTGACGGTAACGTGGTGGAAATGGTGGTCGGCAGTCTTCCAAATAGCAGATGTCAATGCTGGGCCACATACATTTAATTTATATAAAAAAAGGAAAAAAAAAGAGTGACTGCTTGTCTGATAATCTGTGGTAAGGCAAGATACACGAAAACACAAAATATAAAAAAGTACTTTACTTAATCTAGAAAACAAAATAAAATAAAGACGATACCTTGGCATTTAAAATAATGTAAAAGAAAAATACATAAACTTATATAACAAATTGAAAAGGGGGGAACTGGTTACGTTAACAAAGTTAAATGGTGCTGGGAATATATGCGCTAGCTATAAACCTCTTATTTGATCACACGAGGTGGGTCAAATTAGGTGTTCATAGCAGGAGCACGAGATATATTCTGGCTGGCAGAACTGCAAGGGACTCCAACAATGACTGGCGATGATATTGATTGGCGTGGAACGGGAGTGGTGTGTTGGTTGCGGCCAAAAGAACGCAGGACGGCCGCAAGTCGCTAGTTTGCTGGGAGCATCAGTTGGCAAGTCGACCAGGTGTGCAGCAGGTGCTGGAGAGGGGGGGAAGAGGGAGTTGCAGGTGCGTGTGGCTGTCTTGATATATACGTTAAGCCACTACAAAACGTATCTTGCATATTGTTGAGAACGTGATGAAGTAAGGAAGTAGCAGGCTAAATCTCAGATAAGAGATTATCGTCACAGTGGGACATAATTGTCACAATCCTCTGACATAAGTACACCCGTGTTTGTTGTCATGGCACCAACACCACGGCCTACACCAGCACGGGTGCCAACAACATGGCTCTGTCGTCTTGTGTTAGAGCCACATACGGCAGGGGATCAGGCTTTTCTGCATAGTATAGGCCTACCACAAACATTTGATGTTGAGGACACACTGATGTCTTTGTCTTGAGGCCAAAGACGCATTTGCAAGTGCAAGTGGCACTTGCCTCTTCATGTTGCTGGGCCACAAAACCTCGCCTAGTAATAACACCTCCATACTTGCTTACACTCTGTTCATCAACACTGCCTGTATTGAAGCCAATGTCACTGAACCCAAAAACCACTTATCATTATATACGACTCATCACCTGTACTATCATTTAGTAGAGACACATCAAATGGCACAAATGGTGATGGTAAATTCACTGGTGTTGACATAGGGTGGCACGACAGGGCTGGTGAGACCCGTGTACTGTACACAACAGACAATAGTCCCCACTAGCATGGTGTACAATACGAGTAAAACAGACAATAGTCCCCACTAGCAAGGTGTACAATACCAGTACACAGACAATAGTCCCCACTAGCATGGTGTACAATACCAGTACACAGACAATAGTCCCCACTAGCATGGTGTACAATACCAGTACAACAGACAATAGTCCCCACTAGCAAGGTGTACAATACCAGTACAACAGACAATAGTCCTCACTAGCAAGGTGTACAATACCAGTACAACAGACAATAGTCCTCACTAGCATGGTGTACAATACCAGTACAACAGACAATAGTCCCCCTAGCAAGGTGTACAATACCAGTACAACAGACAATAGTCCTCACTAGCATGGTGTACAATACCAGTACAACAGACAATAGTCCTCACTAGCATGGTGTACAATACCAGTACAACAGACACAATACCCCACTAGCATGGTGTACAATACCAGTACAACAGACACAATAGACCCCACTAGCATGGTGTACAATACCAGTACAACAGACACAATAGTCCCCACTAGCATGGTGTACAATACCAGTACAACAGACAATA
>WNGS01063683.1:0-11764 GCA_020271785.1 Procambarus virginalis | reverse complement strand
CCCGCCCCTCTCACACACCTGCTACACCAGTACGGTTGTGAGGAGATGTAGAATCTCCTCAGCTAGTTTTCCTAGTTTCTAGAATAGGCTAGTCGCTCTAGGGACTCTAGAAACTGAAGCTTTCAAATTTACATATACTTGTTGGGTGTCATATGAAAGCTTATGTTAAATGCTGGCAGTTAAAACTAATGAGAGGTCTGTGATTGCTCTGTAGAGAGAATTACAGCAAAATTTGCCTGTTCTGTGAAACAGAGAGGGTAGTATAACAAAAACCGTTAGAGGTGGAGGGGGACAGTGGGGCGAACGCTGCCTCCCCCCCACCAAGGGAGACGTTGAGACGTTGTGTTAGGCCTCACCCTCCTTGTGACGTCACGCCACGCCACAGGCGAGGGGCCCGTGTGATTGGTCTAAGCACCCCTCCTATGCCGAGTTTTGGCGCGAAAAGCTGTCATTGGAAGCGGCATCAGGACCAGTGCCGGCTTCCTGCTGATTGGTCAAGACAAGGTAGGGGGAGAAATATGGGCATGTGAGCCTCTCTAGCCGCCAAGAGAGTTTAGTTTGAATTGGGCAGCCAGGGTGTGAGTAGTGTCTAGGTGGGGGTGGCGGGCCTGCCACCCCCACCACCGTTATCGCTCCTGTCGTTCTGTTTACTCATATTGCATGGCACTCCAGCCACCCTGGGTGTGTCGAAGCCCAAATTTGCGAGAAACTGGGACTTGGACTTTGAATTCCGCCCGACGTCGTCCATGTGGTAGGTGACGCCGGCCAGTGTCACCCTGTCACCCCAGTGTAAGAGCGAGTCATGCTCTGGTATGATGGGGTTGTTAGTGATCCCCATCCTCATGTGTGTATAACCCCAGGCGCCACGTGGCCAACCCCTGGCCACCCGTGGCCGGCCCGCCCGGCCCGGCCCGGCCCGGCCGGCCCGGCCACCTTACCCCGCGCGCGCGAGTAGCCCGGGTGGGGTGGGGTGCTGTGACGTCACGCGCCACCCGTGGCCACCCTCCTGAAGGCCACGCAGTGGCCACATGTTGGCCACCACCTTTGGCCACCCCCTTGGCCACATTCCCAGGACAGCCTAGGCCACATCTTGTCGACGCACGAGGAGCAAGCTAAGTGTTGACAGCCAGGTGGTAAGGACCTGGGAAATGAGGAAATGTGTGGAAGGAAACGTGAGTACTTTATCAGTGTCTCAGATTAGTGGAAATCATAGTAGAAAAGTTGTGTGAGCCCCTAGCCCGGCCAGGCTAGGGAAGTAGCTGAGACGCCCGTCTGTGGCATGCCCAGGTGACTGTGGGGCAGTACCTGGAGTGGGAAATTGTCACTGTAAATCACGTAGTGTTATAATTATATATCTGTAGATATATTGTTGTGTGTAGACTGACTAGAGTTTGGGACCAGTCAGTGTAGAGAAATCATCATATAAATGATCCAGTCTGGCGATTCTGTATAATCGTCCAGCCTTGGTTAGTGCCATGGTACCTCATTATGTAATTAGGCCAGGTTAGAGTTAATTAAGCAGGCCCGTGGGGCAGGGTTATTAGTGGATATCCTGAGGTCTGTATATGTCCTGGTGATTAATTTACATTGTTTATGGAGGCATTTCCATATGTTTCATTTGCATGTTGCATGTATGATGTTGTGTGGTGAGTCAGTAGATGTGATCGCTGACTGATTGCCTAATGATGTCATTAGCATGGGGGGCATGCTGACGGTATCATTATGTGCAGGTTTGTGCAGTGTTATCAGGTATACGATATTACTGTCCTAGGAACTGTGTTGAGGATTTAAAGGGACCCTTTGAGTATTCAGGGAAATTCTCAGTCACTTAATGGGAGCGAGCAATTTGTTAATTTGCCTAATTATGGGAGAATTAGTGCCAGCTGTCCGCGTAGAGCGACGGTGTCTTATATTAACGTATATTGTCTTGCTGAAGCCACCGGGATCGGGCGATCTTTTGCAACGTTTGCAAGATTAGAGGGACAGTAAGATTGGTATACCTTGATTGTTGCAAAACCGTGTGTCATTACTGTGTGGGCATAGTAATTAACGAGTTGCAGTAGTCGCAACCGTATGTGGGCAGTGCTATTTTATGTTTTGCATGCCATTATATGTGTGACCTATGTAACCTTAGGGTTACTTTGTTTCTTTGAGTTGTGTGAGTACTTAAGGATTCAGTGAGTTAATTAGGGGTAATTAACTGGATAAGGGGGTGCACACTTGAAGTTGTTGAATGAGTGAGTGCTGTTATGGGAGAACAGTGTTGAACTTGAGCTTGTGGGAATACGTGTCCGGTGCAATTAATTGTCCGTGTGACAATTAATTGACCACTCTAGCTAATTATGTAATTAGCATTCTCATCATGAATTCACGTAGTGGGAGAGGATCTGTCAGAGTCTGTCAGTGATAGTGCTAACGTCAGTTGCTCGAGACTAACTGCCTTTCAGGGTTGGGGCAATTAGTGGCTCATGATAATTAGTGGAGTAATTAACGTCTGGAGTCTTGAGGACTCAGATGACTCGGTAAAGCGAGGTCATGGGGTTAGCATAATACGTTATATTAATCATATTCTGTCTGGTGACAGTGGATTAAGTTGCACTCATTGTTAATTAGGGTAATTAACTCCTCTTCCGTGAATTCACAGTGTTTGATGAGACCTGCTTAGGCAGTGCGGAGTGAGACGTATTTATGTATGATTAATTATCGGTCCTGGTGACAGTTAATTAATTGCTCAAGGCTAATTAGGGTAATTAGCACTCATTAGTAAGTAAACGTAATTAGTGATACACAGACTGTTGAGAAGCCACCCACTTGGGGTAGGCTTAGTTAACGTAACTCAATTGGGATGTAATTAGTGGTCCGTTTGACCTTAATTAAGAATTACTCACTGAATACTTGCAAGGAGTCAAGTGTGATGTAATTTAAGAGTTTGAGTTATTGTGACAAGAGGACTTGTGTTAACGTAGAGTACTATCATGTTGTTGTCTAGAGTGAGACACTTGTTTGTGATTAAAGTAGTACTTGTTGCTGACTGCTGTGATCAGTCAATTTCCATCATTATTCACATAATCAATGTTGCAATTGATTAAGGCAATTTCTTTTGGTTATCGTCTAGTGACGAGGGTAAAGTAACTTAGGGATGAGTGGAGCTGTGTCCCAGAATCCCACCTTGCCTGACTGTGTTCACTTTAGTTGTGATAGGGGGAGTCACTGTTAGACTACCCACCTGATTACGGGGGTCGCTCCTGTTGGACGGAGGACCTTAAGCTTGTGATTAGAGTAGCTGCCACTAGGAAGTCGTGTCACTATTGATTGCTTGCTTGTGTCATCAGTGGATGAATTGTTCAGTTAGTTCATGTTGTCAGCCCGAAGTGTCAGCAGGATGGAGCCTGCTGTCATTTCTCGAGGGGCTGTTGAATAGCTGTGTTGCAAATGCCACTGGTTGGACTGTAACGTAATTAAATCACACGCTGTGGTGTAACTTAGTCTGTGATATTTTTCTTTGAGTTTGCAATATTGCGTCATCAGTGGGCACACCTGTGTTCAGGTTAGTTCAGTATGCAGCCACACAGCAAGGGTTGCTATTTAGCTGTTGGTTATGGTGCCACTGGATGGACATTAACGTAAAGATTAATTTGAGGAAGGGTGCTGGAGTTGCCAGTGAACCCATTAGTTATTGATGTCATTGAAAGGCTACTGATTTGATTGCATTGCAACCGCTATTGCAGATGTAGACTGCACTGAGGCGTAGAACAGTTAGGAGGTTACTGGAGACGTGTTTCAGAACTCACTGTGTCATTTGTTGTAATTGTGATTATAGATCTGTTAGTTCTTGCTTGCTTGTTGATTCCTCTGTGGGCACGCTTATGTTCGAGTAACGTCATTGACATTCTTTTGTTTTAATGTAGTAGTCTAGTCTCTTGTTATAATAAATTGTTATTTGTTAACAGTCTTTGATGTCAACCTTCAACTATTCTGTGCCACTCCCATTGTTCTGATATATTTGATATTGTTGTTTTAAATCTTTGATATGACGGCTGCGCTCTTGGGAATTCGAATTCCAATTCATAGCGCCACACAACAAATATAAAATTTGATTGTGAGAACCCGTCGGTTACCCTTTATTGGTTTTAACGTCATGTTTAACTAGGAGGAACCAGCGGCCTATTGGGGACAGGTTTTCACCCCTGCTGGTGGAAGCCTGGCGGTTTGCTCCCGCTTCTCCTTTTTCTACTGGACTCATGCTTAACTGCCAAGAGCAGCCTTTAAACTTGTAGTCCACCTCCTAAGGGAGGTAGGCGTAGAGAAAAATCTCACAAATAGGGCATGTATGGAAGCGAAGAAACTGAACAAAAGGGTGTGGAGGAACTTCCGGAATAACAGAACACCAGAAAGCAGAGAGAGATACCAGAGAACCAGGAATGAGTACGTCAGGGTGAGAAGAGAAGCAGAGAAAAGTTATGAAAATGATATAGCTAATAAAGCTAAGACCGAACCAAAGCTACTCCACAGTCACATCAGAATGAAAACAACAGTGAAAGAACAGGTGTTGAAACTTAGAACAGGCGAAGACAGGTATACAGAGAATGACAAAGAGGTGTGTGAAGAACTCAACAAGAGGTTCCAGGAGGTCTTCACAATAGAACAAGGTGAGGTCACTGTGCTAGGAGAAGGGGAGGTAAACCAGGCGGCTTTGGAAGAGTTTGAAATTAGGAGAGAGGAGGTCAAGAGACACTTGCTGGATCTGGATGTTAGAAAGGCTGTTGGGCCAGACGGGATCTCACCTTGGATACTGAAAGAGTGTGCAGGGGCACTTTGCTTGCCACTCTCCATAGTGTATAGTAAGTCACTAGAGACGGGAGACCTACCAGAAATATGGAAGACAGCGAATGTGGTCCCAATGTACAAAACGGGCGACAGGCAAGAGGCACTGAACTACAGGCCAGTGTCCTTGACTTGTATACCATGCAAGGTCATGGAGAAGATCGTGAGAAAAAACCTGGTAACACATCTGGAGAGAAGGGACTTCGTGACAAATCGTCAACATGGGTTCAGGGAGGGTAAATTTTGCCTTACAGGCTTGATAGAATTCTACGATCAGGTGACAAAGATTAAGCAAGAAAGAGAGGGCTGGGCAGATTGCATTTTCTTGGATTGTCGGAAAGCCTTTGACACAGTAACGCATAAGAGGCTGGTACATAAGCTGGAGAGACAGGCAGGTGTAGCTGGTAAGGTGCTCCAGTGGATAAGGGAGTACCTAAGCAATAGGAAGCAGAGAGTTACGGTGAGGGGTGAGACCTCCGATTGGCATGAAGTCACCAGTGGAGTCCCACAGGGCTCTGTACTCGGTCCTATCTTGTTTCTGATATATGTAAATGATCGCCCGGAGGGTATCGATTCATTTCTCTCAATGTTTGCGGACGATGCCAAAATTATGAGAAGGATTAAAACAGAAGAGGACTGTTTGAGGCTTCAAGAAGACCAAGACAAGCTGAAGGAATGGTCGAACAAATGGTTGTTAGAGTTTAACCCAAGCAAATGTAATGTAATGAAGATAGGTGTAGGGAGCAGGAGGCCAGATACAAGGTACCATCTGGGAGAGGAAATTCTTGGGGAGTCAGAGAAAGAAAAAGACTTGGGGTTGATATCACGCCAGACCTGTCTCCTGCAGCACATATCAAGAGGATAACATCAGCGGCATATGCCAGGCTGGCCAACATACGCACGGCATTCAGAAACTTGTGTAAAGAATCATTCAGAACTTTGTATATCACATATGTCAGGCCAATCCTGGAGTATGCAGCCCCAGCATGGAGTCCATATCTAGTCAAGGATAAGACTAAACTAGAAAAGGTTCAAAGGTTTGCCACCAGACTAGTACCCGAGCTGAGAGGTGTGAGCTACGAGGAGAGACTACGGGAATTAAACCTCACTTCGCTGGAAGACAGAAGAGTTATGGGGGACATGATCACCACATTTAAGATTCTGAAGGGAATTGATAGGGTAGATAAAGACAGGCTATTTAACACAAGGGGCACACACACGAGGGGACACAGATGGAAACTGAGTGCCCAAATGAGCCACATAGATATTAGAAAGAACTTTTTCAGTGTCAGAGTGGTTGACAAATGGAATGCATTAGGAAGTGATGTGGTGGAGGCTGACTCCATACACAGTTTCAAGTGTAGATATGATAGAGCCCAATAGGCTCAGGAACCTGTACACCTGTTGATTGACGGTTGAGAGGCGGGACCAAAGAGCCAGAGCTGAACCCCCGCAAACACAACTAGGTGAGTACAACTAGGTGAGTACGCACGTGTGTGTGTGTGTGTATGAGACGGTTGAGAGGCGGGACCAAAGAGCAAGAGCTCAACCCCGGCAAGCACAATTAGGTCAGTATTAGGTGAGTACATGTACATCTGCACACAGCATACCAAGTCCTCCCTACTGACAAGGACGGAAATAATGGTGAAAATCTCACGCGCCCGCGCTTCTCTTCACCTTAGCAGGTGCTAATAGAGACAACCGGCGGAACACCTGACTTCGAATTCAGGCTTAGAGATAAATATCACCAATACATACAGGGCACTTACTCATTTATACAGCCTGCTCACACACACACACACAGACAGCTCCTACCACACATACACCCTGATGTAGGTGGCCACCTCTTCAAGGCGGCGGAGCGGCTAGGGGTAGATGGGTAGTCGCTCGCGACTCAGCTCACTTCATACCCTTCCTCACCCTGCCGGCTTCGTACCTGGTTCGGGCGAAGCGTGGCATTCGTACAAGATGGCGCCAACCACTATGAACGACAGTGTCTCTCGAAATTCCCACGAATTTCTGTGGGAAAACTGCCCTGAACACTGGCAAGATATTCTCAGATCACTCCACTGCTACAAGACACTAGCTGGAGATAAGATAGTCTGATTGATAACTGAGATGGGGACTTACGTATCTGTTGCTACCTGCTCGTATGAACTTTACCTACTTCTCACGATCTGATTACTACACTTACTTGCTATCACACACAAATACGACGAGTTCCCGGATTCTGCTGCGTTCCTATTGGCCCACATCGATGTTAATGGATAACAGAGATGTACTAGGAGCCTCTAGAAACCGTAGTTTCACTTGGCTGGTCGACCCAGTGTTACCATGTCTTACTAGGCTAGAGGCTGGCGTAGAATGGCGTCTTGATGCAGCGCGGCAAGGAGTGCTGGCTTTTACCGGTCCTCCTCAAACTAGACAATCAGAGAAAAGCATCCTACGGCCTACCTCTTTGGCCAGCCACAGGCCAGCTTGGATGGCTCACAGGGAGGCCTCCAAGATGGCCGCCTGCGTCGCTCTGCTGCCTTCTCCATTCTTTGCAATAAAAGCTGCTACTCACTCTAACTGCTTCCACAAATGCTCTACAACGGCCATTGTAACATATTTTGGATGTTGATGACTTAGGCTCTCCAGTGAGCCTATACACGGGATGTTCCGGAAACGGGTTGCCAAAGCTAGTCCGGGTGTACGGCTATTCACGTGCTCCAGTGCACGGCGAGCGTCACGTACACGTACACTAGTAGAAGGTTTAGATGATGTCAAGCCTCACAAAGGAAACCAACCCTCTTGTAAGACCCTCCGGATATCCCCCTTTAGACCGGATGACTGTGGCCAGCCCCGTCGACAGCCCTGCTGATTCCTGTCGCACTCAACTGTGAGCAACGTGTGTATCCCATCAATTCTCCGGTCTGACCAGCCTTATGGTCGTGAATTGGATTGGCACATCCACAGGCCCCATCCCCAGTCGGTATCAGCTATTGATAAAGATAATGGCTTTAAAGAGACTCAACTTACAGGATCACCATGACCCGTGCTGCATGGAAATTTGGTTTCAGTACCTGAATCTTAAACAATAAACAGCAGCATGCTCAGAGAAATCACATTAATGTGATGTATCAATGAGAAAATCAGTAGGAGCCGTGATGAGGATATGAACCCCTGCTTTGGGTACTCCCAAGCAACCACCTTAGACGACAAGGCCACGACATGGTCAAAAGGATTGTAACCTGGGATTCAAATGATGAATTCTAGGTTGAATTGAGCAACCTGGGATTTGCGTTAGGAACCCTAGAGGATTCAGTTGAATCCCTGGTTGCAATCCTTTTACCATGTCGTGGCCCAGTCGTTTAAGGAGTCTGCAGCCTTAGACTAGTGATGCAGGGTTGTTGGAGCTCGCCATAGCGCCACTCCAGCACCTCTGCAAGTGGATGATGAAATGTGGAAAAGGGAGAGAGGATGAGGAGAAACGGAGATGATGGCTTGTGGGTGATGGTTGATCGTGGCAGGATAATATTAGTATTACATCATTAATAAGTTAATAATGTTATGATATTTCTTGTATTTTTTTAATGATTCAATAATATTTAATTGTTTATATTTTTAAAAAGTAAACAGACTGAATTGTACTGGTACGAATCCGGAAACATAATTCCCGACGCAGGTGAACGCTGCCAGTCCATTTATGCAAGACATAAGATATAAGACAAAGATGCCAACCTGTCGCTTTGGATACGAATATTCCGCGATAATGTTCATGGCTTTAGCAGTAGTTCATTAGACAGGTATTCTTTATTCATACAGTAGTGTATTCATAAAATATTATTCAGTCAATTTTAGTGTTAAATACTAGGCAGGTTAAATGGCAAAACTGCTACACCCAACATTACATAATTCAGTGCTTTTTAGGTGGTTCTAGAGTCGTGTGAAATACTGTGTTGGGAACTCTGCTTCTGAAGGGGAGCCGGTCGGCCGAGCGGACAGCACGCTGGACGGATCCTGTGGTCCCGGGTTCGATCCCGGGCGCCTGAGAGAAACAATGGGCAGAGTTTCTTTCACCCTATGCCCCTGTTACCTGGCAGTAAAATAGGTACCTGGGTGTTAGTCAGCTGTCACGGGCTGCTTCCTGGGGGTGGAGGCCTGGTCGAGGACAGGGCCGCGGGGACACTAAAGCCCCGAAATCATCTCAAGATAACCTCACGATAACCTCTGTGTTTCAGTGGCATTAGTAAAGTGGTGGCTGGTGGTCTGTAAACTTCTCTCTAATACAGAAGCATTTTTTCTCACAAACAAACCCATCATGGCTTCTAAGTAAGCAACGTTTACTTCTTTCTTCTGTAAACAAAACAAGGAGTGTAATTATAATAACGTACAGGAGACTGATAATGATAACAGGGAAAATGGCTAATGTTGTGTTTCGGCTGCTTCTAGTTAAATTTTTGAACTGGATCCATATGCAATTCAGAAAGTATTGGTTCTTTAAAGTCTAACTTGTATCCCTGTTCAGGTGTTCGGACTGAGGAAATGTGGAAAAAAAGGACCCTATCCATAGTTAGACTTCATGGATGATAAACTTGGATGTAAAGTATTTGCAAACTTAAGCAATGTAACACTTTTTACCTCTAAAGGTTTAATTAGACTATCAAATGAGTGGAAGATATACCAATTATCCTATTAGGGGTCGAAGTACATGCTTTAAATCTCTCTGAAAAAAATAGTTGATCATAAGCTAAGGAAAGCTCACACTGCTGTTTTATGTGTCACAAATATAGCTAATGACGATGCTATTTGAAAATTGTGTGATGCTATGAATGCTTCGCATCTAAAGACAGCTTGTTCAATTTTGCGTTCTACATATTATTTAGCTCAGAATGACAGACCATACTCTGATCACTTTGACTAAATGGAACTACGAAAGCAAAATGGTGTTGATATTGCAATGGGATTGCATTCCCGCACTAGTGCCACAGAGATAATTAATCACCTAGCCATTAATATGAAAAATACATTTTCTTAGTATATCAAGCAAATAAATGACAAAATTTCTGTTCTCGTTGATGAATCAACAAACCTGAGTATTAAAACAATCTTGATAGTATATTTGAAATGTGACAGTGATATGGAAGGTAATCCCCAGTTCATGTTCTTAAATTTAATTGAACTACCTGATCAGTAAGCAGCAACTATTGCTAGGCATCTATTGAGCTGTCTCAAATATCATGGGTTTGATGACTTATATTTGAAACAGAACCTTGTAGCATTTGCCAGTGATGGGGCAAGTGTCATGCTTGGTGTCAGATCTGGCATTGCAACAATTCTCAAGGAACATTACCCTGACATAATAATCTGGCGCTGTCTTAATCACAGATTAGAACTTGCAGTAGGTGATTCAGTGAATGAAGTCCATGGAATTAATAACTTTTAAGCATTTATGGACAAATTGTGTTCAGTTTAGAGTAGATCACCTCTTAATTAAAAGGAACTATCTGAATGTGTCTCAAAACCTGATTAACAGATTTGAAAAATAGCCCGTGTTTAGAGCACCAGGTGGGTGGCCAGCTCGTTTCGAACAGTTTCCGCAGTGTGGAAAAATTATGAAACACTTTGTTTTCATTTTAAAAGAGCAGTGAAAGATGAAACAAGATTTGGCGGTGATAGAAAAACCTATGAAGGACTGTTGAAAAAGTTAACTTCAGGAAACAATTTCTATTGGATTTAGCTCTAATGTATGACACGTTGCATGAAATTAGTTTATTGTCAGAGTGTCTACAGAAATGCACTACTTCGATTGTGTATGAAGACAAACTGATTCAACGAAGCATAAGGTCATTGCACGGACTAAAATATAAACCTGGTACTAGAACTTTAGAAGCTCAAAAGACAATTTGAAAACGGAAAATTTGGAGGAATTATAATAACAAGCAACAGGAAAATTGGCTTATTAATTATCAACAGTTTCTTACTGGTATTGTGAACACTTTACAGCATTGTGTGTTCACGACAACATCCTTGAAAGACTCAAACTTCTGAACCTCAAAGTATGTATAAATCACTGCTAAGTGAAGTGTGTGTCCTTGAAAATGACTTCTGGCCTGATGAAATACCACCTAATTACGGGGAAGCTGAAATATTATCTCTCAGTAAGATGTTTAAGCTTCATTCCTACTCTGCACTATAGTTTACCTATAGAGACTATGTGGAGGATCATGGACGCCGCATCCCTTAAGATTTTCGCCCATTACTGAGCTGTTTACAAGTTATCCAAATAGTACTGCAGAGAGTGAGATGGGACTCAGTCACATGAACCTGATAATAACAACAACACGCTCAAGAATTCTCGTCAATAATGTATCAGCACTTGTGTTAAACTATATGGACCGCCTCTAGTTCAGAGGAATACTGATCCATATGACATATCATGGCTGCGGTACCACAGATCTGCATAATGACACCAGGACAACAGTTCTTTCATTCCCCCGAAAACATCTGCACACCTGATCCTTTTTGGAAAATATGTGAAACTTCTCACTGGTTGTATTTTGTGAGCACTAACCTCGTCTGGCAGCTCCTGCGGAGACGCTGGAGCAAGGCGTATTGGCGTCTGCCTTTCCACTGGACAATTTCAACAAAATGGAGAGGGGAACCTGCTTCATGGGTAATAGCTTCTCCTCAATATCGACCACCCTTAAGTTGAAATTTCTCTTAGCATTATTCTTGCTCCCATTCTTCTCTCAAACTCCTGTAGGCATCCCATTATCAAATGCGCTATGTCTGTAATGCCGTGAACCGTTCTCGCTATAACATAGTACCTACGTAACTAAAGGCTTATAGTTACTATGCTGCTAATGTTCATAGTTCCTCTGTGGTAGATTTCTAGTGATTACCTACCACCCAGGTACTAACCCTTCCTCACATACCACAGTATGTCCTATAGTAC
>WNGS01063679.1:0-10711 GCA_020271785.1 Procambarus virginalis | reverse complement strand
ACTTCTAAGTGATACTCATGTGCAAGAGTTAACAAATCGACCCTCTTAGCGTGACGTAAGGTCCTATTTCACTTTCTGGATCTGCTTTGAAAGCTTGTAAGCGGAACATGGTGAAATTAGCAAAACAAAGGAGACGCATATAGTGAGAATATGGCGAGTGTCAGAAACAGGAAACCGTGGCAACTGATACCTATCCTGTGGGAATTATTAGTAATTAAAGTTAATTCAAGATGGTAAATGAATAAGGTCGCAGGAAATCTTGTACCTGGTACTCACTATGGGAGGATAAAGGCAAGAAAATCCTACTAATTAGTGAAAACTAAGTTTAAAATACAAGTGAAACACTAAATGGCTTCAAAATAAATGAGGTAGTCCAAAAAATGTAGTCATACCTTGCCAAGTCACTATAGAACATAAGCAATGGTACCCACTGAAATTGAATATGGTATTTACAGAATTAGCGAACTTTGTGCTCAAAAGAAAGAACGCCAATTCCCTACCTTTTGGTAAATACCATCAGTCTGACCGACGAGTAGGGGTGCGAGTGTCAACTGGTGACGAGAACTATCGGCGAGGTCCCAATTCGCCAATAATAGTTCGTGCTAGAGGATCTAAAGCCCTCTTTTTCCTCCTAGAGTCGGATTGCAGGACTTGGGTGCTATTGACCCGGAGACAGACCACAGTACCAGGGTACCTATGTGATAATCTGTCAAAAGTGAGAAATATTGGGGGACAAAAGATGTTAAACACGGAGGATAACACGGAAGGGGGAGACGACCAATTAAGAGTATGACTGCGGCCTACAGTCACCACGTAATCCAAAGTTGTCTCACTCTCACCATATGCTATTCCCGTAATGTACAATATACACAGCACCATATAAAATAAAAAATGATTAATGTGAATAATGGGAGCAAGGGAAATAAGAGCCAAGTGTGCTTACCACAATTACCAATACCTGAGTGAAGCTCCGTGGACAGGCCCCCATTAATATGTGACGGTAACGAGTTGGAAATGGTGGTCGGCAGTCTTCCAACTAGCAGGTGTCAGTGCTGGGCCACATATAATATATAAAAAAAAGAAAAGGAAAAAAAAGAGAAAAAATAAGAATGACTGCGTGATTGGTAATCTGTGGTAAGGTCGGAAATTCGAAAGACAATAATAAAAACTGGATTTTAATAACAATAAAAAAACACAAATTGAAACAAATGCAAAATCTTGGCTTAATGGTAACAAATGTCAAAGGAAAAACAATACATAAACATGAAAATAGATTACGTTAATGGGGAGGAGAATTGACATACAAAGTAAATAAAATATGAATGCTGGAATATATGCACTAACTATAAACCTCTATTTGACCACACAAGGTGAGTCACTTAGGAGTTCACAGCTTGCGAGCACACAATATTCTGGCTGGCAGAAGCTCAAGGGACTCCAACAATAACTGGCGAGGTCTTGTGATTGGCGAGGAGCCGGAGTGGAGTGTTGGTTGGCGGCCAATGAGGAAGCTGGATGGCCGCAAGTCGTTAACTAGGCAGTTGAAGGGTTCGGCGCGTCGACCAGGTGCAGCAGGTGCTGGAGTGGGGGGGAAGGAGGGAGTTGCTGGTACGTGTGGCGAGCTTATAATACGTTTAGCCACTACAAAACGTATCTTGTATATTGATGAGGACAGGAGTGAGTCGTAGAAATAGCAGGCTAAATCTCTGACAAGAGATTATCGTCACAATATATATACATATATATATATATTAAATATGACCGAAAAGTAAGATTAATAATTCTAACACGAATTTTCTCGATCTTCCTTATGTTTTTTTTACTGTTGATGGTAAATGAAACTTATTACATTTTCAAAGACTTTAGTTTACACACACAACAACAAAAACTGAACAGAGTTTAAACAGCTTTGATTTTCTTTTTATACCTGCATTTGGGTGAGGTGACATGTTACAATGGTTTGGGATGAGGTGAAAACAAACTTTCAGCACAACACAGAACACGAACAATGGGTATAAGCTGAAGGGAAGAATAGATCTGTAACTGCAGACGGCCTATTGGCCCATATTTCTTGATGCTTCTATATTGGAGCGGAGTCTTGAAGTGGGTAGAATATAGTTGTGCATTAATTGGCTGTTGATTGCTGGTCTTGACTTCTTGATGTGTAGTGCCTCGCAAATGTCAAGCCGCCTGCTATCGTTGTATCTGTCGATGATTTCTGTGTTGTTTGCTAAGATTTCTCTGGTGAAGTTTTGGATGTGGGAAGAGATTATATGTTCCTTAATGGAGCCCTGTTGCTTATGCATCGTTAAACGCCTGGAAAGAGATGTTGTTGTCTTGCCTATATACTGAGTTTTGGGGGGCTTACAGTCCCCAAGAGGGCATTTGAAGGCATAGACGACGTTGGTCTCTTTTAGAGCTTTCTGCTCAGTGTCTGGAGAGTTTCTCATGAGTAGGCTGGCCGTTTTCTTGGTTTTAGAGTAAATCGTCAGTTGTATCTTCTGATTTTTGTCTGTAGGGATAACATTTCTATTAACAATATCTTTCAGGACCCTTTCCTCCGTTTTATGAGCTGCAGTATACCTGCAGTATATGGCCATATACTGCAGGTATGTTGACGACATTTTTACACATGTACCTGATGTCAGACATTTGCAGGAGCTGAAGGAGGCATTTGAGCAGAATTCTGTGTTGTGTTTCGCTTACGAGATGGAGAAGGATGGGAAGCTGCCCTTTCTAGATGTAACAGTCATGGAAAGGAGTGGAGGTTTCCACACTGCAGTCTACACTAAGGAAACAACATAGGAATGTGCCTAAATGCCAACAGTGACTGCCCAGACAGGTACAAGAGGAGTGTTGTTAACGCTTATGTCGACCGTGCTCTCAGCCACAGCTCAGAATGGAAGCAAGTCGACGAAGAACTCTGTAGGGTAAGGCAGGTCCTAGTCAACAACGGCTTCTCCAATGGTTTCGTTGAAGACATCATAAGAAGGAAAGTGAAACGCCATGCTAAACGCTAATTCTGTAAGTATCATATTTCATTCAGTGGGAAAGACTTGCTTATGTCCTATAGAGACTCGGCAAGGTATGCCTACATTCTTGGACTACCGAATTCACTTTTGGAGCAATTAAATGTTTCATTTGTTATAGAAACTCAGTTTCA
Organism: Procambarus virginalis; assembly: GCA_020271785.1. Lineage (NCBI taxonomy): Eukaryota > Metazoa > Arthropoda > Malacostraca > Decapoda > Cambaridae > Procambarus > Procambarus virginalis. The sequence continues at coordinate 7,548 of WNGS01063679.1, read as the reverse complement.
CTTACTCAGTAGGATTTTCTTGCCCTTATTCTCTTACATTGAGTACCGGGTACAAGATTTCTTGCAACTTTGATTTACTAATCATTTACCATCTTGAAATTAACTTTAATTGTTAAAGATTAAAATTCCACAGGATAGTTACCAGTTGCCACGTTATCCTGTTTCTGACATTTACCTTATCACAACTATATTCGTTGTACATTTATTTGTTATTTTTCACCATGTTTCGTCTCCAAGGTTTCCGTAACGATCCAGCAGGTGAAGTAGGGACCTTATGTCGTGCCAAGAGGACTGAATTACAAACTCTTGCACACGAGTATCAACTAGATGTTCCCCATGGAGCCAACAAAAATGACATACACTTTCTCTTGGATTACCTTTTAGATGAAAGGAAAATCGACTCTGAAACTCACGAAACTTATTCTTTGCAGATAAACATGATTTGGCAACTATGAAACTCAAAATAGAACTTGCAAAACTTGAGAGGGAGCAACAGTAAGCAGCTCTCCAAATGAAGGAACGAGAGGCCGCCTTACTCAACAGGAACATGAGGCGGCCATCAGAAAGGAAGAACAGGAAAGAGAGATGGCCCTCAAGAAGGAAGAGACTGCACTACTCCGTGAGCGTGAGCGAATACAGCTAGAAGCAAAACAACGTCTCCTGGAGATGCAGCACGAGCATGACAAGAAGCAAGCTGATGTGGCTATAGAATGTCGTCGACAAGAACTAGGGTTGGAAACTACACACCACACTCGGCGCCAACAAGCTACCCCTAGTCTTCCCGTAAGTTTCAATGTCTCCCATGCAAGTAAGTTAATGCCACCGTTCGTTGAGACAGAGATTGACGTCTTTTTTATCACCTTTGAGACCCTAGCTAATAAACTTAAATGGCCTGCTGATCAATGGTCTACCCTTCTCAGAGTGCATTTACAGGTAGAGCTGCAGTTACTCTCAGTACCTTAGCGTCTGAAAATGACTACCAGACCCTGAAGCAAGCAGTGTTGGACGCCTACCTTCTCTCCACCGAAAGCTACAGACGAAAATTCCGTGATCATCTTAAGGCAAGTACCACCACCTTTCTAGAATTTGCCAATACAAGAAAAGATATTTCATGAAATGGCTGGAAGCAGCACATGTCTCTACATTTGCAGAACTCGTCAACCTCATGCTAGTTGAGGAATTCTTGAGACGTATTCCCCCTTCCGTCCGTTTATATCTAGCAGATAAAGAAGAAACCGACTACATAAAATGTGCGAAGTCGGCTGACACCTACAGCCTCATCCACCGGCTGACACCATCACCACCTCCCAGTAAGAAGTCTTGGTACAGTTACGATAAAGTAAGTACAGAAGAAGCGAGCTCACAATTGTATTGTAAGTATTGCAAACTCTATGGACATACCATAGATAGATGTGTGAAGTCTCAATACAAGAGCAATGAATCTACTAAACCCAAACAGACTCCTCCTAAGTCCGGTAAGCCTGTGATGAATGTTGGTGTTCATGTTAATGATCTTTCTCTCTTCAGTAAACACCTGTATCCTGGAACTGTCTCTACCAACGGTACAGATTCGGAGGAACGTTTCAAATTGAAGATCTTGAGGGACACAGCGCTCTTCAGTCCATCTTGTTGAAATCCGCTGTGTCTAACGTCACCTACACCGAGGAAACCGTCCTTATCACTGACCTCACTGCTACCACTCCATATCCACTCGCCAGAGTCCACCTGGATTGTCCCTTCGTGACCGGTGAAGTCCAAGTCGCCATCAGGGAAAAGCCTTTTCCCATGCCTGGAGTGCAACTTCTCCTGGGCAACGACTTGGCAGAAGATCTGCAACCGCCCAACCTGATCATCACGGACAAACCCCAGGTGTGTACTTCTGTAATGGATAATCCCATCTTTGAATATGTTCCAGCAGAGGTTCAAGAAAGTGATCAAGTTTCTCCTCCGGTTTTGGTGACCACCCGTGCACAAGCTGCACGACCGCAACCAGCTGACTCTACTGCTACCGCTGTCCCTCAAGACCCTCAGAATCTACCTCCAAATCTTACCAAGTTGGAGTTCCGTAAGTTACAGAGGGAAGATCAATCATTAACACCATTATTCTTCCAGGCTGAGACTCAACCTGACAGTATCCCTGGGTTCTTCCTAGAGAATGAGTTGCTCTACCGCAGATACAGACCCAGCAAGCTGAAGGAGGATGACGATTGGGCCAATGTCGAACAACTAGTGATTCCCACCAGCTACGGCCCGATATTCTACACCTGGCCCACGGAGCTCTTTCTCACTATGGTTTTAACAAAACCTACCACGGAATCAGACAAGACTACTACTGGCCAGGTATGGTAAAAGATGTTAAAAAGTACGTACAACAGTGTCATACATGTCAGATGGCAGGTAAACCTAACATCTCTATTCCCCAGGCTCCATTAAAACCCATCCAGGTGCCTGCGGAACCTTTCCACAGACTCATCATAGACTGTGTTGGTCCTTTACCCCGGACCAGTTCTGGCAACTCCTATATATTAACTATCATGTGTCCTACCACCAGATTCCCCATAGCAGTTCCAGTAAAGAACATTACGGCTGCTACTGTGGTGAAACACCTATTGAAGATCTTCACCCAGTATGGATTTCCAAGAGAGGTTCAAAGTGACTGTGGCACCAACTTCACCAGTGATCTCTTCAAGAAGACGCTGGAGGAGTTCAACATCACACAGGTACTGTCCAGCCACTATCATCCTGCTTCACAGGGTTCTCTTGAGCGTAGTCATCAGACTATTAAAGCACTCCTAAAGAAATTCTGTAATGACACCTCGAAGGACTGGGATAAACAACTTGATCTCATTATGTGCATTTTCAGAAGTCTCCCCAATGAGTCTCTAGGAGTATCTCCTTATGAGATGCTCTACGGACGTAAGTGCCGTACTCCTCTCAAAGCTTTTAAGGACTTTACGTAATGCCACCTTCAGTGACCCTCAGAATGTGCCCCAGTTTCTTCAAAACCTAAAACACATTCTAGAGAGAGTACGTAAATTTGCAAATGACAATCTATTGAAAGCCCAGGAGAGGATGAAGACTCATTTTGACCAACGTAGCAAACTAAGGAAATTTAACCCAGGAGACTTCGTGTTGGCATATTTTCCTATCCCAGGTTCTCCATTGCAAAACAAGTTTTCAGGACCCTACCGCATCAAGGAGTGCAGAAACAACCACAACTACGTTCTTGAGACTCCAGATAGGCGGCGGAAGACCCAGTTGTGCCACGTCAACCTCCTGAAGCAGTATAAAGGTATTCCCCCACTGTGTTGGTATCAGTCTCGACAGTTAAAGGTCCATACCTCCACAGTGAAACCTTCCCTGCTTCTCCTGAAAGCATTAACATTGAATCGGTGCTTTCCAAATCGGAAATCCTACCTGATCTTCATCCCAATTTACAGGACTATAATAGTGCTCCTTTACCATGTTCTAATCCTATTCTCGCCTCGCCAGATATCACAGCCTTTCATCCTCCATGTCGACGCCAGTGGTACCGGCATCGGGGGTGACCTGATGCAACAACGAGGCGAGGAGAATCTATCTGCTAGCTACAAGGAACTACAGCACGATCGAAATGGATCTACTCATCGTCCTGAACTTGCAGCACTTCGAACCATACCTGCAAAGTGCTCGGTCTACGACCATCTACTCGGACCACAATCCTCTTCACTTCCTGCAGCAAGCCCAATTCAACAATCGACGGCTTCTACGATGGGCTTGATATCTGCAGAATTTCAGTCTGGAGATCTCTACATCAAGGGGTCAGACAACATCAGAGCATACGCCCTCTCCAGAGTCTTGAGGTAGAGGCTGCTCCACCTATCTCTCTACCACCTGAAGATGTAATTTCACCAGTAACTGCAGGCTTCGGGGGAGAGTTGTGACGATAATCTCTTTCAAGAGAGATTGAGCCTGCTCTTTCCTACTTAAAGTTACATCGATTCTACAAGTACAAGATGCTACATTCAAGATACATCACCAGTAGCACAAAACGTTTTGACCAGGAGGCAGAACGTACCCTGAACCCCCCTTCACGCCGGCTGGCCATCCGTCTTCAACCAGCCAACTACCCATTCCCAGCTTGCCTGCTCCTTGATTGGTGACTCGCCGACCGCACACCTGCACACCACACATCAGCGCCATCTACCTGAGTCGACGTCTGAGCCTGACCAGCTATCAACTTCAGAATATTCTTTGTGCTCTTAGAGTTGACATCTCTCTCTGGCATACTAAGCTCTCTGGCTTTCGTATACTAAGGGAGGTCTCAGCCATAGCCAATATTCTCAGCACAATTTCACATTATATTATTTAATCTATTGTGTTTTTTGTATTTATCTTTGTCACATTTTTGCATTATTCAGTTACCCGAGATTTGTCTTTATTTTCATTTATGTTTAAAGTAAATATATTAAAGTTTAATTGTTCATACTTTGTGTTTTACGTGTTCCTCCCTCTAACTTACCACAGACAACAGGCAAGCAGTCTATCTTTTTTTTGTAAGTGTGACCAGGCATTGACACCTGCCATTGGAGGACTGCCGAACATCAACACTCCAACACTTTCCCATCACAATATATATATATATATATATATATATATATATATATATATATATATATATATATATATATATATATATATATATATATATATTATATTTCATTATTCAGTTACCCGATGTATATATAATATATATATATATATATATAATATATATATATATTATATATATATATATATATATATATATATATATATATATATTGTTTCATCCATAGGTACGTTGATAAGCAGTGATTCTACGTCCAACGAGGCTCTTATCTCTGTTGCCCATGTTCGCCGCAGTAAGTCACAAATTCCTTTGGAGACTTCAGGCTGAAGGCGCAAGGGACATAAGGAGTCAGCAAGCCATTCAGGCGCTTTGCCAGTCTGTACGTGGGTGTGGGTATCTGGCTGATGATTGGCTGAAGTGGGTTTCCAGGCTTATGTGTCTTGACATTTCCATAAGCGTATCCAGGTTTATATTCCCCAATAATCTTTGGCAGGCGGAGTCCGGATTTCTTGGCGTTCACAGTTTCAATCAATTTGTTGACCTTTGCTTTCAATTCGGCTGTAGTGTCCTTCGTTTCCCATTGGAATTTAGTTTGGTCAGAGAGAATGAGGTTCATTTTCGCCAGATATTCGTCTTTTTTAAGAATGACGTATATTGGCGACTTGTCACCTCTCCTGACGACTATCTCCTTGTTCTCACGAAGGCTCTTAGCTGCCGCTTTGAGCTCGGGGGACAGTATGGTGCTTCTGTCGTTGCCTCGATTCTTCCCTCCTTCCGCAATAAGTTCTGCTTGTAAGGTGTCTTTGGTGGTGACCTTCTTTTGTGTCTCGAGGTCGAATATGTCGTCCAACAGGATCTCCAACTCCACTTTCTGGAGTTATTGAACTCCGAACAAAGAATCGAGGCAACTACAGAAGCACAATATGGTCCCCCGAGCAAAAGCGGCAGCTAAGAGCCTTCGTGAGAACAAGGAGATAGTCGTCAGGAGAGGTGACAAGTCGCCAATATACGTCATTCTTAAAAAAGACGAATATCTGGCGAAAATGAGCCTCATTCTCTCTGTTAAGTCCGTTAAGTCTTTTTGCCAGGTGAACTCCTAACTCCATACACTCCAAGCAAGTATAGTCTACAATCATCAGCAGATTTCCTAGAATTAATCAAATCTACTCAGCCCGATGGAATCATTGCTTCCCTGGACGTCGAATCCCTATTTACCAACGTCCCAGTCGACACAACCATAGGAATGATACTGGACAGAGTATACAGAACCGAGAGCACCCCCAAATTAGACAAACCTCAGCCACACTTGAAGAGTCTTCTCGAAGCACGTACAAAGGAAGCCCCTTTCATCAGTCCACAAGGAGACATGTATCTACAAATAGATGGAGTAGCAATGGGCTCCCCCTTAGGAGTTTTATTTGCTAATTTTTATATGGGAACCATCGAAGACAGAGTCTTCAGTAGCAGACAAAAAAACCAACTGAATATTGCCGTTATGTAGATGACATATTCGTAATAGTATAAGACTCAGATGAACAATTGATCTAAAAAAACAATCTAGAGAGAGAGTCTGTACTCCGATTAACACATGAAAATAGTGAAAATAACAGTCTGCCATTCTTGTATGTACAAATAACAAAAACAGGAACCTCTTTAAGCTCCAACGTATATACTAAGCCACCAACATAGGATTATACCTGAACGGTAGAAGTGAGTGCCCCCAAAGATACAAAGCCAATGTTCTCAATGCTTATATTCGTCGAGCGCTTACCCACTGCTCTGAATGGAGCAACGCGAGTAGAGAGTTTGAAAGAGTAACTCAGGATTGGTGAACAACGGATATAGCAACGCAGAAATAAACGCTGCTATAAGAAGACACTTGGACCGATGGTATAATCCTGAACCTAGAACAGAAATCACAATATCTCCAATAAAATTATATTACAAATCAACCATGCACAGTGAACATATAAAAGAGGAAACAATAATGAAAGAAATAATCCGTAAAGGAGTAAAAAGCATTACTCCTAACAAAACATAGACCTGATCATATTCTACAAAACCAAGAAGACTTCCGAACTCCTTACAAAAACAGCCCGAAGCCGATGGAGAACCCTCTACAGCAGTCAAGCGTTGTATACATGTACACTTGCCCCCACGAAGGATGTAACCTTCAATCCAAGTACATAGGTATGACGTCGACCGAGCTGACGAGGCGTTTGACATGCCATCTTCAATCCGGTGCCCCTAGGAATCACATGAGACAAGCCCATGACATCACCCTAACAAGAGAAATGTTGAACAAAAATACCTGTATAATAGACAAAACCAAGATGCAAGATTACAAATTTTTTAAGCAATTCACATAAGAATAGAACAACCTACCATGAACACCCAAATCATGGAACTATTTCCTCTACCCACCATGAGAGTAAGGACAAGACCAGAACATAACGATGCCAACACAGAAGACAATGTTCAACATAACAGGCCAATTACACTGGATTAATCTTTGTATGTAAATACGAGCTGCCTCGTATGGGCCAATAAGCCTTCTGCAGATACCTCTATTCATATGTCTTATGTTTCACCCCACATTTTCACCTTATTGTCTTATCACCTGACCCAGTGCGGGTATAAAATCAACCAGAATTGTAAAATCTTTTCACTTGAGAATGAACCATGGAGGTTCGAAACGTTGTGCAAATTGTATAAATAAGTGTAATACATTCTATAGTAATTCACCTCTTTTCTTCACCCGAAATTACGAAAATGAGTTTTGGAGAACTCCTATTTCAGCTAAGCCCTGATGCTAAGAAAATAGTTAGAGGGATAGAAGCCCTAAATCAGAAGATAGTAAATACAGAATATGAGGTCATATTCAATGAGACATGTTTAAAAGAAACCTGCTGCCAGTATACACCATATATATATATATATATATATATATATATATA
>WNGS01063668.1:0-14434 GCA_020271785.1 Procambarus virginalis | reverse complement strand
CATATATATCGCATCATATATATCGTATATCACTACATATACGATATATATGACGCAAACTCGTATTTAATTGCAAATGCACATTAAATACTTTATTTTCAATCAACCATTTGTATCTCGGTAAAGTAGCGAGTATGACATTGATTAGGGAGGAACCTTGTTTTTATTGCATATTTCGACGTTTCAACGCATTAGAGTCTGTTTGTGGAGTTGAAGCACACTGGCCGTCTGATGAGCTCAGCTCTAATGCGGCTGAAACGTCGAAATATGCAATAAAAAACAGGGTTTCTCTCTCTAATCAATATCTTACTCGCATAGTAACGAGGTACGAATGGTTGATTGAAATAATGTATTTAATGTGAATTTGCAATTCAATTAGCAGTATACATCAGATTTCTCGCATATGTAATGAATTAATAAAATAAACTGACAATCCGCATCCAGGAGAGAACACCCTGATTTTATTGCATATTTCGACGTTTCAGTCCGCATTAGAGCTGTTTTTGCATTGATACATCTTCTTTCTGTAACATACACGGAAAATCTGGAACATTTTAGTTAATTCTTAATGAAAACACATTGATTCTGTGTGATATTTAAGAATAATGGACTTCTCGTCGTATCTTCCCACGTTTTTAAGGATTGCAGTTTATTGGTATTAATCATTACATATGCGACAAATCTGATGTATACGCGTAATTAATTGCAAATTCACATTAAATACATTATTTTTCAATCAACCATCGTACCTCGTTACCAATAGCTGACTAAGATATTGATTAGGAGAAACCCTGCTTTTATTGCATATTTCGATGCCTTTCAGCCGCATTAGAGCTGATGCGGAGGAGGCACGGCAACTTGTCTGATTAGAGCTAAAATAGCTCTAATGCGGCTGAAACGTCGAAATATGCAATAAAAACAAGGTTTCTCTCCTAATCAATGTCTCTACTCGTAACTTTACCGAGTACGAATGGTTGATTGAAAATAATGTATTTAATGTAAATTTGCAATTAATTACGCGTATTTCTCAGGAGAGAAACCCTGATTTTATTGCATATTTCGACGTTTGAGCCACGTTTGAGTTTTTGCAGTACATCTTTATTTAATGTTGCCTCCTCCGCATCAGCTCTAATGCGGCTGAAACGTCGAAATATTCAATAAAACAGGGTTTCTCTCCTAATCAATATCTTAGGCCTACTATGGTAACGAGGTACGAATGATGATTGAAAATAATGTATTAAATGTGAATTTGCAATTAATTACGCGTATACATCAGATTTGTCGCATATGTAATGACGTAATAACAATAAACTGACAATCCTTAAAAACGTGGGAAAAACGACGAGATAGATTGTCGCATATGTAATGAATTAATAACAATAAACTGGCAATCCTTAAAAACGTGGAAATACGACGAGATAGTCCATTATTCGTTCAATCACACACAATCAATGTGTTTTCATTAGAATTAACTAAAATGTTCCAGATTTTCCGTGTATGTTACAGAAAGAAGATTATGTATGTTACAGAAAACTGCAAAAACAGCTCTAATGCGGCTGAAACGTCGAAATTTGCAATAAAATCAGGGTTTCTCTCATTGGATACGGATTGTCAGTTTATTGTTATTAATTCATTACATATGCGACAAATCTGATGTATACGCGTAATTAATTGCAAATTCACATTAAATACATTATTTATATCAACCATTCGTAGCTCGTTACAATAGCGAGTAAGATATTGATTAGGAGAGAAACCCTGTTTTTCTTGCATATTTCGACGTTTCAGCCGCATTAGAGCTGATGCGGAGTCTGATTAGAGCTAAAACAGCTCTAATGCGGCTGAAACGTCGAAATATGCAATAAAAACAGGGTTTCTCTCCTAATCAATATCTTACTCGCTAATTTAACGAGATACGAATGGTTGATTGAAATAATGTATTTAATGTGAATTTGCAATCAATTACGCGTATACATCTTATTTGTCGCATGTGTGATTAATTAATAACAATAAACTGACAATCCGTATCCAAGGAGAGAAACCCTGATTTTATATCATATTTCGACGTTTCAGCCACTAGGCTGGACGGTAGAGCGACGGTCTCGCGTCATGCAGGTCAGCGTTCAAGCCCCGACCGTCCAAGTGGTTGGGGCACCATTCCTTCCCCTCGTCCCATCCCAAATCCTTATCCTTCCCAGTGCTATATAGTCGTAATGACTTGGTGCTTTCCCCCCTGATAGTTCGCTTTCCTTCAACCGCGTTAGAGCTGTTTTTGCAGTACATCTTCTTTCTGTAACCAATTACTGAAAATATGCCAATTACTGAAAGCGGCGATGGATCACATTTTGCCCAAACCCTTCCTGCAGGTTTCAAAATATCTCAAACTTCCCAAATGCGACGCTTGAGCCATATTTTGGAGCCAAATTCTCGCTCTCTGCCCGTATTCGCAGTTTGAAATTACGAATTTTTATACCGAAAGTATGCCATATACTGAGAGCAGCGATGGGTCACATTTTATTGTGACCCATTTTATTGTGACCCATTGAAATAAACGGCTTATTTCCGCCGTTTACCCGTTGGAGTTTTCTCTGTGCCAGAACATTGCCGGAGACTGGAGGAGGTCTAACGGGTAAACGGCGGGAGTAAGCCCCCTCTCTCGCATGTAGTGAACGAATTCACTACATATACGATATATATGATGCAAACTCGTATTTAATAGAAAATGCACATTAAATACATTATTTTTCAATCAACCATTTGTATCTCGGTAAAGTACCGAGTAGGACATTGATTAGGCGAGAAACCTTGTTTTTATTGCATATTTCGACGTTTCAGCCGCATTAGAGCTATTTTAGCTCTAATCAGACATGTTGCCGTTGCCTCCTCCGCATCAGCTCTAATGCGGCTGAAAGGTCGAAATATGCAATAAAAACAGGGTTTCTTTCCTAATCAATATCTTAGTAGCTATTGTAACGAGGTACGAATGGTTGATTGAAAATAATGTATTTAATGTGAATTTGCAATTAATTACGCGTATACGTCAGATTTGTCGCATATGTAATGAATTAATAACAATAAACTGACAATCCTTAAAAACGTGGGAAATACGACGAGATAGTCCATTATTCGTTCAAATCACACAAATCAATGTGTTTTCATTAAAATTAACTAAAATGTTCCAGATTTTCCGTGTATGTTACAGAAAGAAGATGTACTGCAAAAACAGCTATAATGCGGCTGAAACGTCGAAATATGCAATAAAATCAGGGTTTCTCTCCTTGGATGCGGATTGTCAGTTTATTCTTATTAATTCATTACATATGCGACAAATCTGATGTATACTTTAATTGATTGCAAATTCACATTAAATACATTATTTCAATCAACCATTCGTACCTCGTTAACGTTCGAGTAAGATATTGATTAGAAGAGAAACCCTGTTTTTATTGCATATTTCGACGTTTCAGCCGCATTAGAGCTGTTTTAGCTCTAATCAGACAAGTTGCCGTTGCCTCCTCCGCATCAGCTCTAATTCGGCTGAAACGTCGAAATATGCAATAAAAACAAGGTTTCTCTCCTAATCACTATCTTAGTAGCTATTGTAACGAGGTACGAATTGTTGATGGAAAATAATGTATTTAATGTGAATTTGCAATTAATTACGCGTATACGTCAGATTTGTTGCATTTGTTGCAGAGGTGGTTGAGGGAGGTTGAGGGAGGGAAGTCGTACCGCTCGCGCTCCGTTAAAATCGTGACATTAATCAGGATTTCTTAGGACCACAGCCTTGGATTACCGATTACAGGCATAACAAGTGCATAGTGACCCGCTGGAAAATTTGAAAACAGTCATTATCAACGGAACTTTGTGTTAAATAGATAATAAACGGGAGACCACGTGTGGGCCAGTGCATGAGGCTTTGTGTACGTGCGTGTATGAGAAAAAAAATAGTGAACGGTGATTCGTGGAACAGTGAAGTGGAACGGGTACCACAACAACATATAAGTTGGAAGTGAAGGAAAATCGTGCATAGAATATTATAAATATAGAATGCTAGAAATATAGAATAGTGGCAAGAAGCGGCATCAGTAGGCTGTTTCCACAAGCCACGCGAGGCCTACCCCAGGGCACGTCCCACAGGGATAAAATACGGAAATCATATAGTGTACTATGGAAATGTGAATCTAATAATTAGCAATAAAGTGAGTGAATACCATTGCAAGCCGGAAATTAGGCGGAAAATCCCTTGTAAGAATACAAGCAAAGAAAAATCAGTGTTATAAATCGAGTAGCTGGAAACTGGTGACATCAACCTGGGACGACAAGAGGTCACCTGTACCGCACCGGGGACCAGCTTCGCTACCCTACGCTAAGTACCTGCCATAAAGTTTGAACAAAATAACATACATAATATTACAAATCTACGGTATACATATAGTATTATAAATATTAAATATATAAAAATATACATATAACTTTATAAAGAGTTAAAAGGACTGACATCAACAAGTGATCCACACAGTAAACCACAAATACAACACAATACATCAGAAAATGGAGAGGTGTGGCGAGTGCTCGGGAGTACTGGGAAAACGTAATGTAGGCGTAACGTGTTGCATCTGTAACATGAGATTTCACCTGGGCTGTACAGAAGTATCTCCAGGATGCACAAAAAGGCAAGGAATTTACTGGGTCTGCAAAGATGACAGATTAATGTTAGAGAACATAACTAAACTGATGAAAAACATTCCCGAGTCACAGAGATTACCATTCACAGACAAGCTACCAGTGATATATGCAGACTGGGATAAGACAACATTGGTTAACGACCAAAACCCAGGAACAGATAGTTTAGAGAACCGCAGCAGTAATGTGGAGGAAGAGGGTATTGTAGTACATAATAGCAGCAATATTGCAGAGTCAGGTAATATAAACGATGTGAGCAACAGTGAGACAGAGTGCATAAATGAAGGAATTGGGACGAAAAGCGGAGATGGCTCCAATAAAGAGGTAGACAAGACAGACACAGATATAAATACCTTGAAAAACGCAAAACCGGAACACATTTGCAAATTCTACGCTAAAGGAATATGCAAATATGGAAAATTAGGAACAAAATGCCATTTTCTGCATCCTCGAAAATGCAGGAACATGTTGGCGAGGGGTACATGCCGTTTTGGAACAGGGTGTAGATACTTCCACCCCAAATTATGTCAATTTTCAATTAGGGACAAAAAATGCTACAATCTTCAGTGTCCGGAATTCCACGTGAGAGGTACACAACGTTATAGACGGGAAAATCAGTATGACACTACTGGCAATTTTTTAGAGGAAGGCAGAAACAGAGCAGAAAATATAAGAGAGAGGAACAGTCAGATGGAACCACCACAGGATTACAGAGGGGAAGGGAGATACCCACAAGTCTGGAATACACATTACCAACAAACACACAGGTACTACACCACACAACACTCGCCCCACTACCGAAACTGGACGAATCACTTCGAAAACAACACACCCTGGACGCAAACACAGTGGCCCCCTTACCAGAGCCTCAGATATTAACACCAAGTAAGGCATCCAGCACTTCCACTACCACGATAACATCATTTATATTTGCCAACATTCAAGGTATAAAAACACGCAAATCCAACAAAGTTCACTTTATAGATGGTCTCCTTCATGAGGCAAATGCAGTGTTTGCAGCCCTAACAGAAACCCACACAAAGGACTACCATGATGGTGAAATATGGATCTCAGAGTACAATCTTTTCAGATGTGATAGGAAACACCGGCTTCAGGGTGGGGTCAGCCTATACATCAAAGACACACTCATCTGTACTGAGCTGCTAAACACCTCGAATGATATGGTGGAAGTGCTGATAATCAAAATAGAGATTATAAATGTAGTTATTGTCCTTGTATATAAGTCACCGGAGGCAAACCCTCAGCAGTTTAAAGACCAACTAATGAAAGTAGAACACTGCTTGGAAAACCTCACAAATCCAGCTCCGAACATCATTCTGCTTGGGGACTTCAACCTACGGCACCTGAAATGGAAGCACCTGGCTAATACAGTAATATCAGAAAGAATACCAGGAAGTAGCCTTAATGAACAGGCACATGCAAATGACCTGCTACGGATGTGCGACAGGTTTGCCTTAAACCAGCAAATAGTAGAACCAACCAGGAAGGAGAACACGCTGGACCTCATTTTCACTAATAATGATGAATTGATCAGGAACATAATGATTACAAATACCTGTTACTCAGATCACAACTTAATTGAAGTTATGACAACCATGGGGAATAGACCTTCAAAACCAGTCCAGATTCCCGGTGGAGGAGATTTCAGCAAATTCAACTTCAATAATAAACAGATAAACTGGGAGCAAATAAACCAGGACTTCACAGAAATAAACTGGGAAGAACAGCTAGGAAATGCGAACCTGAACCAGTGCCTGGAAAAAATAAGCTCAGTAGCACTAGAAATATGTACAAACCGCATCCCCCTAAGAAAAAAGAGGAAGAGATGCAGATTGGAACGAGAACGTCGTTCCCTATATAGGCGAAGAAAACGAATCGCGGTACAACTTGAGAGTCGCACCCTATCTCAGGAACGGCGAAGAAGGTTAGGTAGCGAAATAGGAAAAATTGAACTCAAGCTACAAGAATCATACAAAACGCAGGAGAGGGAAAGAGAGCAAAAGGCCATCAGTGAAATAGAGAGAAACCCGAAATATTTTTTCTCCTATGCAAAATCAAGATCAAAAACCACATCTAGTATCGGGCCCCTGCGAAAGGAAGATGGAACTTTCACCGATGACAACAAAGAAATGAGCGAGCTACTGAGGAAGCAATACGACTCTGTCTTCAGCGAGCCATTAAACGCACTAAAGATCGATAACCCAAATGAATTTTTCATGGATATGATACCAACATCAAATCATATATCAGACGTCACCCTATCCCCACTGGATTTTGAAGAAGCCATAAACAGTATGCCTATGCACTCCGCACCAGGCCCGGATTCTTGGAACTCCATATTCATCAAGAACTGTAAAAAACCACTATCGCAGGCCCTTCACATTCTGTGGAGACAAAGCCTAGATACTGGCGTTATTCCTGATATACTAAAAACAGCAGAGATAGCACCACTTCATAAAGGAGGAAATAAGGCAGAGGCAAAAAATTACAGACCGATAGCACTAACATCGCACATCATAAAAATTTTTGAGAGAGTGCTAAGAAGTAAGATCACAAAATACATGGAATCACAGCATCTCCATAACCCCGGACAACATGGTTTCAGAACAGGGCGCTCTTGCCTGTCGCAGTTGCTGGACCACTATGATATGGCATTAGATGCTATGGAAGACAAACAAAACGCTGATGTAATTTACACAGATTTTGCAAAAGCTTTTGATAAATGTGACCATGGTGTTATTGCCCATAAAATGCGCTCAAAAGGAATTACCGGAAAAGTAGGCAGATGGATCTACAATTTCCTGACCAACAGAACCCAATGTGTAATAGTCAACAAAATAAAATCCAACCCGTCAACCGTTAAGAGCTCAGTCCCCCAGGGTACTGTGCTTGCTCCAGTACTTTTTCTCATCCTTATATCGGACATAGACAAGAACACAACCTATAGCACTGTATCATCCTTTGCAGATGACACTAGGATCTTCATGAGAGTAGGCAACATAGAGGACACGGCGAACCTCCAGTCAGATGTAGATCAGGTCTTTCTATGGGCTACAGAAAATAATATGGTGTTTAACGAAGACAAGTTCCAGCTCATGCGCTATGGAAAAAATGAAAATATAAAAACTGGAACCACGTACAAAACTCAGGCAAATCATAACATAGAACGAAAAGGCAATGTAAAGGATCTGGGTGTACTCATGTCGGAAGACCTTACCTTTAAAGAACACAATAAAGTAGCCGTCACAACTGCAAGAAAAATGACAGGTTGGATAACAAGAACTTTTCACACTAGAGATGCTATACCGATGATGACACTTTTCAAAACGCTTGTGCTCTCTAGAGTGGAGTACTGCTGCACAATGACAGCCCCTTTCACTGCGGGTGAAATTGCTGACCTGGAGAGCGTGCAGAGATCCTTTACTGCTAGAATCCACTCGGTAAAACATCTAAACTATTGGGACCGACTAAAGAGCCTAAATCTGTATTCCCTTGAGCGCAGGCGGGAGAGATACATAATAATTTACACGTGGAAAATATTAGAGGGGCTGGTCCCAAACCTGCACACAGAAATAACATCACATGAGACCAGAAGACATGGCAGGATGTGCAGAATACCCCCGTTGAAAAGCAGAGGTGCAACTGGTACTCTGAGAGAGAACTCTATCAACATCAGAGGCCCGAGACTGTTCAACACGCTTCCACTACACATAAGGGACATAACTGGCAAACCCCTCACAGTGTTCAAGAGAGAACTGGATAAGCACCTCCAAAGGATACCTGATCAACCAGGCTGTGACTCATACGTCAGGCTGCGAGCAGCCGCGTCCAACAGCCTGGTTGATCAGTCCAGCAACCAGGAGGCCTGGTCGATGACCGGGCCGCGGGGACGATAAGCCCCGGAAGCACCTCAAGGTATCCTCAAGGTAAGGTATGTAATGAATTAATAACAATAAACTGGCAATCCTTAAAAACGTGGGAAAAACGACGAGATAGTCCATTATTCGTTCAAATCACACAAATCAATGTGTTTTCATTAGAATTAACTAAAATGTTCCAGATTTTCCGTGTATGTTACAGAAAGAAGATGTACTGCAAAAACAGCTCTAATGCGCCTGAAACGTCGAAATATGCAATAAAATCAGGGTTTCTCTCCTTGGATACGGATTGTCAGTTTATTGTTATTAATTCACTATATATGCGACAAATCTGATGTATACGGTCGGCCGAGGGGACAGCACGCTACACTTGTGATCCTGTGGTCCCGGGTTCGATCCCAGGCGCCGGCGAGAAACAATGGGCAGAGTTTCTTTCACCCTATGCCCCTGTTACCTAGCAGTAAAATAGGTACCTGGGTGTTAGTCAGCTGTCACGGGCTGCTTCCTGGGGGTGGAGGCCTGGTCGAGGACCGGGCCGCGGGGACACTAAAGCCCCGAAATCATCTCAAGATAACCTCTCAAGATATACCCGTAATTAATTGCAAATTCATATTAAATGCATTATTTTCAATCAACCATTCGTATCTCGTTAAATTAGCGAGTAAGATATTGATTAGGAGAGAAACCCTGTTTTTATTGCATATTTCGACGTTTCAGTCGGATTAGAGCGGTTTTAGCTCTAATCAGACAAGTTGCCGTTGCATCCTCCGCATCAGCTCTAATGCGGCTGAAACCTCGAAATATGCAATAAAAACAGGGTTTCTCTCATGATCAATATATTACTTGCTATTTTAACGAGGTACGATTGTTTGATTGAATATATGTAGTGAATTCGTTCACTACATGCGAGAGCGGGGGCATACTCCCGCCGTTTACCCGTTGGAGCTTTATCTGTGCCAGAACATTGCCGGAGACTGGAGGAGGATCAACGGGTCAACGGCGGGAGTAAGCTCCCACTCTCGCATGTAGTGATCGAATTCACTACATGTACGATATATATGATGCAAACTTGTATTTAATTGCAAATGCACATTAAATACATTATTTTCAATCAACCATTTGTATCTCGGTAAAGTAGAGATTAGGACATTGATTAGGCGAGGAACCTTGTTTTTATTGCATATTTCGACGTTTCAGCCGCATTAGAGCTGTTTTAGCTCTAATCAGACTCCGCATCAGCTCTAATGCGGCTGAAACTTCGAAATATGCAATAAAAACAGGGTTTCTCTCCTAATCAATATCTTACTCGCTATTGTAACGAGGTACGAATGGTTGATTTAAATAATGTATTTAATGTGAATTTGCAAATAATTATGCGTATTTCTCAGGAGAGAAACCCTGATTTTATTGCATATTTCGACGTTTCAGCCGCATTTGAGCCATATTTGGGAGCCAAATTCTGGCTCTCTGCACGTATTCGCAGTTTGATATTACGACTTTTTATACCGAAAGTATGCAAATTACTGAGAGCGGCGATGGGTCACATTTTGCCCAAACCCCCCTGCAGTTTTATAATATATCACAAACATCCCAAATTCGACCCTTTAAGCATATTTCGGAGCCAAATTCTGGCTCTCTGCACGTATTCGCAGTTTGAAATTACGAATTTTATACCGAAAATGTGCCAATTACTGAGAGCAGCGATGGGTCACATTTTGCCCATACCCAACTGAAGTTTTCAAAATATCCGAAACATCCCAAATTCGACCCTTGAGCCATATTTTGGAGTCAAATTCTGGCTCTCTGCACGTATTCGCAGTTTGAAATAACGACTTTTTATACCGAAAATATGCCAATTACTGAGAGCAGCGATGGATCGCATTTTGCCCAAACCCACCCTGCAGTTTTCAAAATATCCCAAACATCCCAAATTCGAAGCTTGAGCCATATTTGGGAGCCAAATTATGGCTCTCCGCACATATTCTCAGTTTGAAATTACGACTTTTTATACCGAAAATATGCCAATTACTGAGAGCGGTGATGGGTCACATTTTGCCGAAACCCCCCCCTGCAGTTTTGAAATATATCACAAACATCCAAAATTCGACCATTGAGCCATATTTTTGAGCCAAATTTTGGCTCTCTGTACGTATTCGCAGTTTTAAATTAAGATTTTTATACCGAAAATATGCCAATTACTGAAAGCGGCGATGATTCACATTTAGCCCAAACTCTCCCTGCAGTTTTTAAAATATCCCAAACATTCCAAATGGGACCCTTGAGCCATATTTTGGAGCCAAATTCTGGCTCTCTGCACGTATTCGCAGTTTGAAATTACGACTTTTTATACCGAAAATATGTCAATTACAGAGAGCGGCGATGGGTCACATTTTGCCCAAACCCACCCTGTAGTTTTCAAAATATCCTAAACATCCCATATTCGATGATTGAGCCATATTTTGGAGCCAAGTTCTGGCTCTCTGCACGTATTCGCAGTTTGAATTTACGAATTTTTATACCGAAAATATGCCAATTACTGAGAGCGGCGATGGGTCACATTTTGCCCAAACCCACCCTGTAGTTTTCAAAATATCCTAAACATCCCATATTCGAAGTTTGAGCCATATGTGGGAGCCAAATTCTGGCTCTCTGCACATATTCGTAGTTTGAAATTTCGAATTTTTATAACGAAAATATGCCAATTACTGAGAGCGGTGATGGGTCACATTTTGCCCAAACCCCCCTGTAGTTTTAAAATATATCACAAACATCCCAAATTCGACCCTTGAGCCATATTTTGGAGCCAAATTCTGACTCTCTGCACGTATTCGCAGTTTTAAACTAAGACTTTTTATACCGAAAATATGCCAATTACTGAAAGCGACGATGGATAACATTTAGCCCAAACCCTCCCTGCAGTTTTCAAAATATCCCAATCATCCCAAATTCGACGCTTGAACCATGTTTTGGAGTCAAATTCTCGCTCTCGGCACGTATTCGTAGTTTGAAATTACGAATTTTTATACCGATAATATGCCAATTACTGAGAGCGGCGATGGGTCACATTTTGCCCAAACCCCTCTGAAGTTTTCAAATTATCCGAAACATCATAAAATTTGACTCTTGAGCAATATTTTGGAGCCAAATTCTGCCTCTCTGCACGTATTTGCAGTTTGAAATTACGAATTTTTATACCGAAAATATGCCAATTACTGAGAGCGGCGATGGGTCATATTTTGCCCAAACCCCCACTGCAGTTTTCAAAATATCCCAAACATTACAAATTCGACGATTGAGCCATATTTTGGAGCCAAATTCTGGCTCTCTGCACTTATTCGCTGTTTGAAATTATGACTTTTTATACCGTAAATATGCCAATTACAGAGAGCAGCGATGGGTCACATTTCGCTCAAACCCCCCTGCAGTTTTAAAATATATCACAACCATCCCAAATTCGACCCTTGAGCCATATTTTGGAGCCAAATTCTGGCTCTCAGCACGTATTCGCAGTTTGAAATTACGAAATTTTATACCGAAAATATGCCAATTACTGAGAACGGCGATGGGTCAAATTTTGCCCAAACCCCCCTGCAGTTTTCAAAATATCCGATACATCCCAAATTCAACCCTTGAGCCATATTTTGGAGCCAAATTCTGGCTCTCTGTACGTATTCGCAGTTTTAAATTAAGATTTTTATACCGAAAATATGCCAAATACTGAAAGCGGCGATGGGTCACATTTAGCCCAAGCCCTCCCTGCAGTTTTTATAATATCCCAAACATCCCAAATGCGACGCTTGCACCATGTTTTGGAGTCAAATTCTCGCTCTCTGCACGTACTCGCAGTTTGAAATTACGAATTTTATACCGAAAATATGCCAATTACTGAGAGCGGCGATGGGTCATATTTTGCCCAAACCCCCACTTCCAGCCAAGCGGCTGAAACGTCGAAATATGCAATAAAAACAGGGTTTCTCTCCTAATCAATATCTTACTCGCTAATTTAACGAGGTACGAATAATTGATTGAAATAATGTATTTATTGTGAATTTGCAATCAATTACGCGTATACATCTTATTTGTCGCATGTGTGATGAATTAATAACAATAAACTGACAATCCGTATCAAAGGAGAGAAACCCTGATTTTATTGCATATTTCGACGTTTCAGCCGCTAGGCTGGACGGTAGAGCGACGGTCTCGCCTCATGCAGGTCGGCGTTCAAGCCCTGACCGTCCATGTAGTTGGGGCACCATTCCTTCCCCTCGTCCCATTCCAAATCCTTATCCTGACCCCTTCCCAGTGCTATATAGTCGTAATGACTTGGTGCTTTCCCCCTGATAGTTCGCTTTCCTTCAGCCACGTTAGAGCTGTTTTTGCAGTACATCTTCTTTCTGTAACCAATTACTGAAAATAAGCCAATTACTGAAAGCGGCGATGGATCACATTTTGCCCAAACCCTTCCTGCAGGTTTCAAAATATCTCAAACTTCCCAAATGCGACGCTCGAGCCATATTTTGGAGCCAAATTCTCGCTCTCTGCCCGTATTCGCAGTTTGAAATTACGAATTTTTATACCGAAAGTATGCCATATACTGAGAGCAGCGATGGGTCACATTTTATTGTGACCCATTTTATTGTGACCCATTGAAATAAACGGCTTATTTCCGCCGATTACCCGTTGGAGCTTTCTCTGTGCCAGAACATTGCCGGAGACTGGAGGAGGTCTAACGGGTAAACGGCGGGAGTAAGCCCCCTCTTTCGCATGTAGTGAACGAATTCACTACATATACGATATATATGATGCAAACTCATATTTAATAGAAAATGCACATTAAATACATTATTTCAATCAACCATTTGTATCTCGGTAAAGTAGCGAGTAGGACATTGAATAGGCGAGAAACTTTGTTTTTTATTGCATATTTCGACGTTTCAGCCGCATTAGAGCTGTTTTAGCTCTAATCAGACATGTTGCCGTTGCCTCCTCCGCATCAGCTCTAATACGGCTGAAAGGTCGAAATATGCAATAAAAACAGGGTTTCTTTCCTAATCAATATCTTAGTCGCTATTGTAACGAGGTACGAATGGTTGATTGAAAATAATGTATTTAATGTGAATTTGCAATTAATTTCGCGTATACGTCAGATTTGTCGCATATGTAATGAATTAATAACAATAAACTGGCAATCCTTAAAAACGTGGGAAATACGACGAGATAGTCCATTATTCGTTCAAATCACACAAATCAATGTGTTTTCATTAGAATTAACTTAAATGTTCCAGATTTTCCGTGTATGTTACAGAAAGAAGATGTACTGCAAAAACAGCTATAATGCGGCTGAAACGTCGAAATATGCAATAAAATCAGGGTTTCTCTCCTTGGATACGGATTGTCAGTTTATTGTTATTAATTCTTTACATATGCGACAACTCTGATGTATACGCGTAATTTATTGCAAATTCACATTAAATACAATATTTTCAATCAACTATTCGTACCTCGTTAAATTAGCGAGTAAGATATTGATTAGGAGAGAAACCCTGTTTTTAATGCATATATCGACGTTTCAGCCGGATTAGAGCGGTTTTAGCTTTAATCAGACAAGTTGCCGTTGCCTCCTCCGCATCAGCTCTAGTGCGGCTGAAACTTCGAAACATGCAATAAAAACAGGGTTTCTCTCATGATCAATATGTTACTCGCTATTTAACGAGGTACGATTGGTTGATTGAATATATGTAGTGAATTCGTTCACTACATGCAAGAGCGGGTGTTGACTCCGGCCGTTTACCCGTTGGAGCTTTCTCTGTGCGAGAACATTGCCGGAGACTGGAGGAGTGTTGCGGTGG
>WNGS01063655.1:0-33685 GCA_020271785.1 Procambarus virginalis | reverse complement strand
AACTTGAGGGAAGCAGTTATAGCCTTACTGCTTCTACAGTAGCTTGAGGGAAACTAGAGCGTTCCTCCTTTCATGCTAACTTGAGGGGAAACAGAACTTTCCGCCCCATGGTGATTTGAGGGAAACAAAGATACTGGCTGGTTTAGGTTCAATTCTTGCTTTGGCAGAGTTTCGATCAGCCCTGCATGATCATTGTGTAAACTTTCATCTTAAAATAGCGTCCTTTTTATTAAGAAAAAGTCCATCAGCTGTTTCATCAAAATCGACCTACTGTTTTCTTCTGCAATATATGAATTTTGTAACTAGCACATCAAGATTGTAACTTGCTTAGCTAAATGAATTGTGGGGTTCAGTCCCTGGGCCCATATGTGCCTCTGTAACCTTTCCACTACCGCCTACAAGATGGATATGAGGTGCATAATAAATGAACTAAACTAAAAAAAAAACTTATGGATGAAAGACTTGGCTGTAATAAATGAAGGCCAACTAGTCAACGCTGTCCAAGGTTTGGTATTACATGGCTAATTAGTGATCACTTTCCCATATTAAGTACATATATCCCTATAAGGTAATAACCATCGGTAAAACTTTTAACCTGGGTAAAAATAACTTATTTACATTAACGCTGTAAGTTAACAATGCACTGTACTTGTTTAATTAAAATGGCTTGAAGGTTAACATTCTGAGATAACCTTGTATATTAAACTAAGTATGTGTAACAAGGGTAAAATAATGATGTGTAACTTCCAGAGATAGTCTAACAATGGGGACTTACATTAGTAAAAGTACTACTGTGGGAAAATGACAATGTAATACTGTAACATTTTAACATTCTAATCGGGTTAAATGACAATGTAATACTATAACTTCTAACGTTCTATGCCATTAACACTGAATTGCCAGGAGGGGGGAGGCAGACGGAGCCCCCCCCCCCCCGTGTTAGACAAAGCACTTGCCCAAAACTATGTGACTTCGCAATAATTGTAAGAACACCGCTGTTATTTGTTTGCCAGAACACTCTGGCAAATCCAATGTACCATTGTATATAACACAAACAAATGTGTAAAAAATAAACATTGAACTGATAAATTAATGAACTTTGGATGAGAAGGGATAGATATTAATTTCTTTAGAAGAACAATATTGGAGAGAAGGGAGGATAGTAATTACAGGATCCCCGAGATCCTCATGAAATGAATTGTTTGTGTATTTGCTATTTGTACCCATAGGATCAAGCTGCTGGCTCTTGGATTCCGCCTTTCTAACCACCTGTAGCGAGTAATACTTATACTCGCTCCATTCTCATTATCTTAATGCATTACTAATCACACAGATACAATCCTTTCCCCAATTACAGGTAATACTCTTCTCACCTTGTTGGAGGGAGCTGAGGTGTAATCACCATATAACCCGCGATGTCAGAACAGCAAACCAGTACAATCTCCAGTCAAGAATGTAGTACTCGGCTTGGGCAGTTCTAGTCGACCCAAGACGCTACAGCTTCGACACAGAGCAGACAGCAGACTACGACCGCATCCAGCTACAACGCTATCGCTCCCCGAGTTCAGACACTCTCAATCTCAATCGAGCCGCCACACTCTCCCGCATAGAGTTCCACGACTCTGGCCTCACTCAGCTCTCTGCTCTGCTCCAGGCTTCGTCTCAACGTCTACGACACTGCTGTATCCAGGACTACTAAATAATTATGAAACTCACGAAACACGTGTATTCTAATCTGCCCAACAACGCAATATAATCGTACGTTACACATCTGCTGTCTAATGCACTGACTCCGACCTAATTTTTTCTCTTATCTAGTATTACACATACACATTCCCAGGATAAAGATTCTGAGAATTTGATTCCTTTCACATCACTAATCTGATGTCTTCTGCTCACTTAGAAAGTCCTCTGTCATATATGGTGCAATAAACCCATCTGGTCTTGTGCTTTCTATTGATATAACTTTAGTCTCCACAAACATGTGTGCTTGGAACATTTAAGAAACATTCTTAATGGTTAAAACTATACACGAATGTGGCAGAAATGCTACTGGATTTTTGTGGTCTCAATTCTTACCTGATCTGAAATGTTAATTAAAATGTTTTGGTTACTGGTACAGTAGTAGTTCTGCTTAGAGACGCTACTAATGCACTACTAATTCCATTTGAATACTATAATTCTAAAACATCTTTTCATGCACTCAAAAGATTTTGAACTTATCAAGTGAAGAGGAATGTAAATAATCTTCAAGGAATGAGTATGGAGTGCAAAATAAACTACTATCACAGGGAAATGACGCTAGGATATTCGTGCTCTATTGGGGGTAAAGAAATACATGATTATTTTCAGAACATATACTTTAATGACAAATATTGAAAAGATATTGTATGTTTCGTAATTTCTGATGGTATAGAACATATTAATTAAGGTTCATATTTAACCTACCCAATGCTACCCCCAAACCTTCTAGCATTACACAAGTAACGGAGAAATATGACATATTTACCCCCTATAAGATGGTATTGAATGTCTTTTAATATGAATGCATGTTAATTTGACTATTGATTGGCTGGTGTATAGCGCTCCCACAACCAGAGTGGGTCCATGTAGTTACCAATATAGTTACTCAATGCTTCCCCGGCTTTCTAGCATTACCAAGTAATGACATAAGGAAGTGATAGCGAGCTATATGAACCACTTCCCCCGGCACTCGGATGGTAATTTGGGCATAGCATTTTATCAAATCACCTCATTTTTTGGGGCAACACGTGAGGAACACAAATGCAAACAACCTGAATGGTCCCCAGGACTAGATACAACTGAAAACTCACACCCCAGAAGTGACTCGAACCCATACTCCCAGGAGCAACGCAACTGGTATGTACAGGGACGCCTTAAACCACTTGACCATCACGACCGGACATAAGGAAGTGATAGCCGAGGCTATATGAACACTTCCCCGCCGGCACTCGATGGTAATCTTGGGCATAGCATTTTATCAAATCACCTCATTTTTTTGGGCAACACGTGAGGAACACAAATGCAAACAAGCCTGAATGGTCCCCAGGACTAGATACAACTGAAACTCACACACCCCCAGATGACTCGAACCCATACTCCCAGGAGCAACGCAACTGGTATGTACAGGACGCCTTAAACCACTTGACCATCACGACCGGACATAAGGAAGTGATAGCCGAGGCTATATGAACCACTTCCCCGCCGGCACTCGGATGGTAATCTTGGGCATAGCATTTTATCAAATCACCCTCTTTTTTGGGCAACACGTGAGAACACAAATGCAAACAAGCCTGAATGGTCCCCAGGATTACAACTGAAAACTCACACCCCAGAAGTGACTCGAACCCATACTCCCAGGAGCAACGCAACTGGTATGTACAGGGACGCCTTAAACCACTTGACCATCACGACCGGACATAAGGAATGATAGCCGAGGCTATATGAACCACTTCCCCGCCGGCACTCGGATGGTAATCTTGGGCATAGCATTTTATCAAATCACCTCATTTTTTTGGGCAACACGTGAGGAACACAAATGCAAACAAGCCTGAATGGTCCCCAGACTAGATACAACAACTAAAACTCACACCCCAGAAGTGACTCGAACCCATACTCCCAGGAGCAACGCAACTGGTATGTACAGGGACGCCTTAAACCACTTGACCATCACGACCGGACATAAGGAAGTGATAGCCGAGCTATATGAACCACTTCCCCGCCGGCACTCGGATGGTAATCTTGGGCATAGCATTTTATCAAATCACCTCATTTTTGGGGCAACACGTGAGGAACACAAATGCAAACAAGCCTGAATGGTCCCCAGGACTAGATACAACTGAAAACTCACACACCCAGAAGTGACTCGAACCCATACTCCCAGGAGCAACGCAACTGGTATGTACAGGGACGCCTTAAACCACTTGACCATCACGACCGGACATAAGGAAGTGATAGCCGAGGCTATATGAACCACTTCCCCGCCGGCACTCGGATGGTAATCTTGGGCATAGCATTTTATCAAATCACCTCATTTTTTGGGGCAACACGTGAGGAACACAAATGCAAACAAGCCTGAATGGTCCCCAGGACTAGATACAACTGAAAACTCACACCCCAGAAGTGACTCGAACCCATACTCCCAGGAGCAACGCAACTGGTATGTACAGGGACGCCTTAAACCACTTGACCATCACGACCGGACATAAGGAAGTGATAGCCGAGGCTATATGAACCACTTCCCCGCCGGCACTCGGATGGTAATCTTGGGCATAGCATTTTATCAAATCACCTCATTTTTTGGGGCAACACGTGAGGAACACAAATGCAAACAAGCCTGAATGGTCCCCAGGACTAGATACAACTGAAAACTCACACCCCAGAAGTGACTCGAACCCATACTCCCAGGAGCAACGCAACTGGTATGTACAGGGACGCCTTAAACCACTTGACCATCACGACCGGACATAAGGAAGTGATAGCCGAGGCTATATGAACCACTTCCCCGCCGGCACTCGGATGGTAATCTTGGGCATAGCATTTTATCAAATCACCTCATTTTTGGGGCAACACGTGAGGAACACAAATGCAAACAAGCCTGAATGGTCCCCAGGACTAGATACAACTGAAAACTCACACCCCAGAAGTGACTCGAACCCATACTCCCAGGAGCAACGCAACTGGTATGTACAGGGACGCCTTAAACCACTTGACCATCACGACCGGACATAAGGAAGTGATAGCCGAGGCTATATGAACCACTTCCCCGCCGGCACTCGGATGGTAATCTTGGGCATAGCATTTTATCAAATCACCTCATTTTTTGGGGCAACACGTGAGGAACACAAATGCAAACAAGCCTGAATGGTCCCCAGGACTAGATACAACTGAAAACTCACACCCCAGAAGTGACTCGAACCCATACTCCCAGGAGCAACGCAACTGGTATGTACAGGGACGCCTTAAACCACTTGACCATCACGACCGGACATAAGGAAGTGATAGCCGAGGCTATATGAACCACTTCCCCGCCGGCACTCGGATGGTAATCTTGGGCATAGCATTTTATCAAATCACCTCATTTTTTGGGGCAACACGTGAGGAACACAAATGCAAACAAGCCTGAATGGTCCCCAGGACTAGATACAACTGAAAACTCACACCCCAGAAGTGACTCGAACCCATACTCCCAGGAGCAACGCAACTGGTATGTACAGGGACGCCTTAAACCACTTGACCATCACGACCGGACATAAGGAAGTGATAGCCGAGGCTATATGAACCACTTCCCCGCCGGCACTCGGATGGTAATCTTGGGCATAGCATTTTATCAAATCACCTCATTTTTTGGGGCAACACGTGAGGAACACAAATGCAAACAAGCCTGAATGGTCCCCAGGACTAGATACAACTGAAAACTCACACCCCAGAAGTGACTCGAACCCATACTCCCAGGAGCAACGCAACTGGTATGTACAGGGACGCCTTAAACCACTTGACCATCACGACCGGACATAAGGAAGTGATAGCCGAGGCTATATGAACCACTTCCCCGCCGGCACTCGGATGGTAATCTTGGGCATAGCATTTTATCAAATCACCTCATTTTTTGGGGCAACACGTGAGGAACACAAATGCAAACAAGCCTGAATGGTCCCCAGGACTAGATACAACTGAAAACTCACACCCCAGAAGTGACTCGAACCCATACTCCCAGGAGCAACGCAACTGGTATGTACAGGGACGCCTTAAACCACTTGACCATCACGACCGGACATAAGGAAGTGATAGCCGAGGCTATATGAACCACTTCCCCGCCGGCACTCGGATGGTAATCTTGGGCATAGCATTTTATCAAATCACCTCATTTTTTGGGGCAACACGTGAGGAACACAAATGCAAACAAGCCTGAATGGTCCCCAGGACTAGATACAACTGAAAACTCACACCCCAGAAGTGACTCGAACCCATACTCCCAGGAGCAACGCAACTGGTATGTACAGGGACGCCTTAAACCACTTGACCATCACGACCGGACATAAGGAAGTGATAGCCGAGGCTATATGAACCACTTCCCCGCCGGCACTCGGATGGTAATCTTGGGCATAGCATTTTATCAAATCACCTCATTTTTTGGGGCAACACGTGAGGAACACAAATGCAAACAAGCCTGAATGGTCCCCAGGACTAGATACAACTGAAAACTCACACCCCAGAAGTGACTCGAACCCATACTCCCAGGAGCAACGCAACTGGTATGTACAGGGACGCCTTAAACCACTTGACCATCACGACCGGACATAAGGAAGTGATAGCCGAGGCTATATGAACCACTTCCCCGCCGGCACTCGGATGGTAATCTTGGGCATAGCATTTTATCAAATCACCTCATTTTTTGGGGCAACACGTGAGGAACACAAATGCAAACAAGCCTGAATGGTCCCCAGGACTAGATACAACTGAAAACTCACACCCCAGAAGTGACTCGAACCCATACTCCCAGGAGCAACGCAACTGGTATGTACAGGGACGCCTTAAACCACTTGACCATCACGACCGGACATAAGGAAGTGATAGCCGAGGCTATATGAACCACTTCCCCGCCGGCACTCGGATGGTAATCTTGGGCATAGCATTTTATCAAATCACCTCATTTTTTGGGGCAACACGTGAGGAACACAAATGCAAACAAGCCTGAATGGTCCCCAGGACTAGATACAACTGAAAACTCACACCCCAGAAGTGACTCGAACCCATACTCCCAGGAGCAACGCAACTGGTATGTACAGGGACGCCTTAAACCACTTGACCATCACGACCGGACATAAGGAAGTGATAGCCGAGGCTATATGAACCACTTCCCCGCCGGCACTCGGATGGTAATCTTGGGCATAGCATTTTATCAAATCACCTCATTTTTTGGGGCAACACGTGAGGAACACAAATGCAAACAAGCCTGAATGGTCCCCAGGACTAGATACAACTGAAAACTCACACCCCAGAAGTGACTCGAACCCATACTCCCAGGAGCAACGCAACTGGTATGTACAGGGACGCCTTAAACCACTTGACCATCACGACCGGACATAAGGAAGTGATAGCCGAGGCTATATGAACCACTTCCCCGCCGGCACTCGGATGGTAATCTTGGGCATAGCATTTTATCAAATCACCTCATTTTTTGGGGCAACACGTGAGGAACACAAATGCAAACAAGCCTGAATGGTCCCCAGGACTAGATACAACTGAAAACTCACACCCCAGAAGTGACTCGAACCCATACTCCCAGGAGCAACGCAACTGGTATGTACAGGGACGCCTTAAACCACTTGACCATCACGACCGGACATAAGGAAGTGATAGCCGAGGCTATATGAACCACTTCCCCGCCGGCACTCGGATGGTAATCTTGGGCATAGCATTTTATCAAATCACCTCATTTTTTGGGGCAACACGTGAGGAACACAAATGCAAACAAGCCTGAATGGTCCCCAGGACTAGATACAACTGAAAACTCACACCCCAGAAGTGACTCGAACCCATACTCCCAGGAGCAACGCAACTGGTATGTACAGGGACGCCTTAAACCACTTGACCATCACGACCGGACATAAGGAAGTGATAGCCGAGGCTATATGAACCACTTCCCCGCCGGCACTCGGATGGTAATCTTGGGCATAGCATTTTATCAAATCACCTCATTTTTTGGGGCAACACGTGAGGAACACAAATGCAAACAAGCCTGAATGGTCCCCAGGACTAGATACAACTGAAAACTCACACCCCAGAAGTGACTCGAACCCATACTCCCAGGAGCAACGCAACTGGTATGTACAGGGACGCCTTAAACCACTTGACCATCACGACCGGACATAAGGAAGTGATAGCCGAGGCTATATGAACCACTTCCCCGCCGGCACTCGGATGGTAATCTTGGGCATAGCATTTTATCAAATCACCTCATTTTTTGGGGCAACACGTGAGGAACACAAATGCAAACAAGCCTGAATGGTCCCCAGGACTAGATACAACTGAAAACTCACACCCCAGAAGTGACTCGAACCCATACTCCCAGGAGCAACGCAACTGGTATGTACAGGGACGCCTTAAACCACTTGACCATCACGACCGGACATAAGGAAGTGATAGCCGAGGCTATATGAACCACTTCCCCGCCGGCACTCGGATGGTAATCTTGGGCATAGCATTTTATCAAATCACCTCATTTTTTGGGGCAACACGTGAGGAACACAAATGCAAACAAGCCTGAATGGTCCCCAGGACTAGATACAACTGAAAACTCACACCCCAGAAGTGACTCGAACCCATACTCCCAGGAGCAACGCAACTGGTATGTACAGGGACGCCTTAAACCACTTGACCATCACGACCGGACATAAGGAAGTGATAGCCGAGGCTATATGAACCACTTCCCCGCCGGCACTCGGATGGTAATCTTGGGCATAGCATTTTATCAAATCACCTCATTTTTGGGGCAACACGTGAGGAACACAAATGCAAACAAGCCTGAATGGTCCCCAGGACTAGATACAACTGAAAACTCACACCCCAGAAGTGACTCGAACCCATACTCCCAGGAGCAACGCAACTGGTATGTACAGGGACGCCTTAAACCACTTGACCATCACGACCGGACATAAGGAAGTGATAGCCGAGGCTATATGAACCACTTCCCCGCCGGCACTCGGATGGTAATCTTGGGCATAGCATTTTATCAAATCACCTCATTTTTGGGGCAACACGTGAGGAACACAAATGCAAACAAGCCTGAATGGTCCCCAGGACTAGATACAACTGAAAACTCACACCCCAGAAGTGACTCGAACCCATACTCCCAGGAGCAACGCAACTGGTATGTACAGGGACGCCTTAAACCACTTGACCATCACGACCGGACATAAGGAAGTGATAGCCGAGGCTATATGAACCACTTCCCCGCCGGCACTCGGATGGTAATCTTGGGCATAGCATTTTATCAAATCACCTCATTTTTTGGGGCAACACGTGAGGAACACAAATGCAAACAAGCCTGAATGGTCCCCAGGACTAGATACAACTGAAAACTCACACCCCAGAAGTGACTCGAACCCATACTCCCAGGAGCAACGCAACTGGTATGTACAGGGACGCCTTAAACCACTTGACCATCACGACCGGACATAAGGAAGTGATAGCCGAGGCTATATGAACCACTTCCCCGCCGGCACTCGGATGGTAATCTTGGGCATAGCATTTTATCAAATCACCTCATTTTTTGGGGCAACACGTGAGGAACACAAATGCAAACAAGCCTGAATGGTCCCCAGGACTAGATACAACTGAAAACTCACACCCCAGAAGTGACTCGAACCCATACTCCCAGGAGCAACGCAACTGGTATGTACAGGGACGCCTTAAACCACTTGACCATCACGACCGGACATAAGGAAGTGATAGCCGAGGCTATATGAACCACTTCCCCGCCGGCACTCGGATGGTAATCTTGGGCATAGCATTTTATCAAATCACCTCATTTTTTGGGGCAACACGTGAGGAACACAAATGCAAACAAGCCTGAATGGTCCCCAGGACTAGATACAACTGAAAACTCACACCCCAGAAGTGACTCGAACCCATACTCCCAGGAGCAACGCAACTGGTATGTACAGGGACGCCTTAAACCACTTGACCATCACGACCGGACATAAGGAAGTGATAGCCGAGGCTATATGAACCACTTCCCCGCCGGCACTCGGATGGTAATCTTGGGCATAGCATTTTATCAAATCACCTCATTTTTTGGGGCAACACGTGAGGAACACAAATGCAAACAAGCCTGAATGGTCCCCAGGACTAGATACAACTGAAAACTCACACCCCAGAAGTGACTCGAACCCATACTCCCAGGAGCAACGCAACTGGTATGTACAGGGACGCCTTAAACCACTTGACCATCACGACCGGACATAAGGAAGTGATAGCCGAGGCTATATGAACCACTTCCCCGCCGGCACTCGGATGGTAATCTTGGGCATAGCATTTTATCAAATCACCTCATTTTTTGGGGCAACACGTGAGGAACACAAATGCAAACAAGCCTGAATGGTCCCCAGGACTAGATACAACTGAAAACTCACACCCCAGAAGTGACTCGAACCCATACTCCCAGGAGCAACGCAACTGGTATGTACAGGGACGCCTTAAACCACTTGACCATCACGACCGGACATAAGGAAGTGATAGCCGAGGCTATATGAACCACTTCCCCGCCGGCACTCGGATGGTAATCTTGGGCATAGCATTTTATCAAATCACCTCATTTTTTGGGGCAACACGTGAGGAACACAAATGCAAACAAGCCTGAATGGTCCCCAGGACTAGATACAACTGAAAACTCACACCCCAGAAGTGACTCGAACCCATACTCCCAGGAGCAACGCAACTGGTATGTACAGGGACGCCTTAAACCACTTGACCATCACGACCGGACATAAGGAAGTGATAGCCGAGGCTATATGAACCACTTCCCCGCCGGCACTCGGATGGTAATCTTGGGCATAGCATTTTATCAAATCACCTCATTTTTTGGGGCAACACGTGAGGAACACAAATGCAAACAAGCCTGAATGGTCCCCAGGACTAGATACAACTGAAAACTCACACCCCAGAAGTGACTCGAACCCATACTCCCAGGAGCAACGCAACTGGTATGTACAGGGACGCCTTAAACCACTTGACCATCACGACCGGACATAAGGAAGTGATAGCCGAGGCTATATGAACCACTTCCCCGCCGGCACTCGGATGGTAATCTTGGGCATAGCATTTTATCAAATCACCTCATTTTTGGGGCAACACGTGAGGAACACAAATGCAAACAAGCCTGAATGGTCCCCAGGACTAGATACAACTGAAAACTCACACCCCAGAAGTGACTCGAACCCATACTCCCAGGAGCAACGCAACTGGTATGTACAGGGACGCCTTAAACCACTTGACCATCACGACCGGACATAAGGAAGTGATAGCCGAGGCTATATGAACCACTTCCCCGCCGGCACTCGGATGGTAATCTTGGGCATAGCATTTTATCAAATCACCTCATTTTTTGGGGCAACACGTGAGGAACACAAATGCAAACAAGCCTGAATGGTCCCCAGGACTAGATACAACTGAAAACTCACACCCCAGAAGTGACTCGAACCCATACTCCCAGGAGCAACGCAACTGGTATGTACAGGGACGCCTTAAACCACTTGACCATCACGACCGGACATAAGGAAGTGATAGCCGAGGCTATATGAACCACTTCCCCGCCGGCACTCGGATGGTAATCTTGGGCATAGCATTTTATCAAATCACCTCATTTTTTGGGGCAACACGTGAGGAACACAAATGCAAACAAGCCTGAATGGTCCCCAGGACTAGATACAACTGAAAACTCACACCCCAGAAGTGACTCGAACCCATACTCCCAGGAGCAACGCAACTGGTATGTACAGGGACGCCTTAAACCACTTGACCATCACGACCGGACATAAGGAAGTGATAGCCGAGGCTATATGAACCACTTCCCCGCCGGCACTCGGATGGTAATCTTGGGCATAGCATTTTATCAAATCACCTCATTTTTTGGGGCAACACGTGAGGAACACAAATGCAAACAAGCCTGAATGGTCCCCAGGACTAGATACAACTGAAAACTCACACCCCAGAAGTGACTCGAACCCATACTCCCAGGAGCAACGCAACTGGTATGTACAGGGACGCCTTAAACCACTTGACCATCACGACCGGACATAAGGAAGTGATAGCCGAGGCTATATGAACCACTTCCCCGCCGGCACTCGGATGGTAATCTTGGGCATAGCATTTTATCAAATCACCTCATTTTTTGGGGCAACACGTGAGGAACACAAATGCAAACAAGCCTGAATGGTCCCCAGGACTAGATACAACTGAAAACTCACACCCCAGAAGTGACTCGAACCCATACTCCCAGGAGCAACGCAACTGGTATGTACAGGGACGCCTTAAACCACTTGACCATCACGACCGGACATAAGGAAGTGATAGCCGAGGCTATATGAACCACTTCCCCGCCGGCACTCGGATGGTAATCTTGGGCATAGCATTTTATCAAATCACCTCATTTTTTGGGGCAACACGTGAGGAACACAAATGCAAACAAGCCTGAATGGTCCCCAGGACTAGATACAACTGAAAACTCACACCCCAGAAGTGACTCGAACCCATACTCCCAGGAGCAACGCAACTGGTATGTACAGGGACGCCTTAAACCACTTGACCATCACGACCGGACATAAGGAAGTGATAGCCGAGGCTATATGAACCACTTCCCCGCCGGCACTCGGATGGTAATCTTGGGCATAGCATTTTATCAAATCACCTCATTTTTTGGGGCAACACGTGAGGAACACAAATGCAAACAAGCCTGAATGGTCCCCAGGACTAGATACAACTGAAAACTCACACCCCAGAAGTGACTCGAACCCATACTCCCAGGAGCAACGCAACTGGTATGTACAGGGACGCCTTAAACCACTTGACCATCACGACCGGACATAAGGAAGTGATAGCCGAGGCTATATGAACCACTTCCCCGCCGGCACTCGGATGGTAATCTTGGGCATAGCATTTTATCAAATCACCTCATTTTTTGGGGCAACACGTGAGGAACACAAATGCAAACAAGCCTGAATGGTCCCCAGGACTAGATACAACTGAAAACTCACACCCCAGAAGTGACTCGAACCCATACTCCCAGGAGCAACGCAACTGGTATGTACAGGGACGCCTTAAACCACTTGACCATCACGACCGGACATAAGGAAGTGATAGCCGAGGCTATATGAACCACTTCCCCGCCGGCACTCGGATGGTAATCTTGGGCATAGCATTTTATCAAATCACCTCATTTTTTGGGGCAACACGTGAGGAACACAAATGCAAACAAGCCTGAATGGTCCCCAGGACTAGATACAACTGAAAACTCACACCCCAGAAGTGACTCGAACCCATACTCCCAGGAGCAACGCAACTGGTATGTACAGGGACGCCTTAAACCACTTGACCATCACGACCGGACATAAGGAAGTGATAGCCGAGGCTATATGAACCACTTCCCCGCCGGCACTCGGATGGTAATCTTGGGCATAGCATTTTATCAAATCACCTCATTTTTTGGGGCAACACGTGAGGAACACAAATGCAAACAAGCCTGAATGGTCCCCAGGACTAGATACAACTGAAAACTCACACCCCAGAAGTGACTCGAACCCATACTCCCAGGAGCAACGCAACTGGTATGTACAGGGACGCCTTAAACCACTTGACCATCACGACCGGACATAAGGAAGTGATAGCCGAGGCTATATGAACCACTTCCCCGCCGGCACTCGGATGGTAATCTTGGGCATAGCATTTTATCAAATCACCTCATTTTTTGGGGCAACACGTGAGGAACACAAATGCAAACAAGCCTGAATGGTCCCCAGGACTAGATACAACTGAAAACTCACACCCCAGAAGTGACTCGAACCCATACTCCCAGGAGCAACGCAACTGGTATGTACAGGGACGCCTTAAACCACTTGACCATCACGACCGGACATAAGGAAGTGATAGCCGAGGCTATATGAACCACTTCCCCGCCGGCACTCGGATGGTAATCTTGGGCATAGCATTTTATCAAATCACCTCATTTTTGGGGCAACACGTGAGGAACACAAATGCAAACAAGCCTGAATGGTCCCCAGGACTAGATACAACTGAAAACTCACACCCCAGAAGTGACTCGAACCCATACTCCCAGGAGCAACGCAACTGGTATGTACAGGGACGCCTTAAACCACTTGACCATCACGACCGGACATAAGGAAGTGATAGCCGAGGCTATATGAACCACTTCCCCGCCGGCACTCGGATGGTAATCTTGGGCATAGCATTTTATCAAATCACCTCATTTTTGGGGCAACACGTGAGGAACACAAATGCAAACAAGCCTGAATGGTCCCCAGGACTAGATACAACTGAAAACTCACACCCCAGAAGTGACTCGAACCCATACTCCCAGGAGCAACGCAACTGGTATGTACAGGGACGCCTTAAACCACTTGACCATCACGACCGGACATAAGGAAGTGATAGCCGAGGCTATATGAACCACTTCCCCGCCGGCACTCGGATGGTAATCTTGGGCATAGCATTTTATCAAATCACCTCATTTTTTGGGGCAACACGTGAGGAACACAAATGCAAACAAGCCTGAATGGTCCCCAGGACTAGATACAACTGAAAACTCACACCCCAGAAGTGACTCGAACCCATACTCCCAGGAGCAACGCAACTGGTATGTACAGGGACGCCTTAAACCACTTGACCATCACGACCGGACATAAGGAAGTGATAGCCGAGGCTATATGAACCACTTCCCCGCCGGCACTCGGATGGTAATCTTGGGCATAGCATTTTATCAAATCACCTCATTTTTTGGGGCAACACGTGAGGAACACAAATGCAAACAAGCCTGAATGGTCCCCAGGACTAGATACAACTGAAAACTCACACCCCAGAAGTGACTCGAACCCATACTCCCAGGAGCAACGCAACTGGTATGTACAGGGACGCCTTAAACCACTTGACCATCACGACCGGACATAAGGAAGTGATAGCCGAGGCTATATGAACCACTTCCCCGCCGGCACTCGGATGGTAATCTTGGGCATAGCATTTTATCAAATCACCTCATTTTTTGGGGCAACACGTGAGGAACACAAATGCAAACAAGCCTGAATGGTCCCCAGGACTAGATACAACTGAAAACTCACACCCCAGAAGTGACTCGAACCCATACTCCCAGGAGCAACGCAACTGGTATGTACAGGGACGCCTTAAACCACTTGACCATCACGACCGGACATAAGGAAGTGATAGCCGAGGCTATATGAACCACTTCCCCGCCGGCACTCGGATGGTAATCTTGGGCATAGCATTTTATCAAATCACCTCATTTTTTGGGGCAACACGTGAGGAACACAAATGCAAACAAGCCTGAATGGTCCCCAGGACTAGATACAACTGAAAACTCACACCCCAGAAGTGACTCGAACCCATACTCCCAGGAGCAACGCAACTGGTATGTACAGGGACGCCTTAAACCACTTGACCATCACGACCGGACATAAGGAAGTGATAGCCGAGGCTATATGAACCACTTCCCCGCCGGCACTCGGATGGTAATCTTGGGCATAGCATTTTATCAAATCACCTCATTTTTGGGGCAACACGTGAGGAACACAAATGCAAACAAGCCTGAATGGTCCCCAGGACTAGATACAACTGAAAACTCACACCCCAGAAGTGACTCGAACCCATACTCCCAGGAGCAACGCAACTGGTATGTACAGGGACGCCTTAAACCACTTGACCATCACGACCGGACATAAGGAAGTGA
Source organism: Procambarus virginalis (assembly GCA_020271785.1). Classification (NCBI taxonomy): domain Eukaryota; kingdom Metazoa; phylum Arthropoda; class Malacostraca; order Decapoda; family Cambaridae; genus Procambarus; species Procambarus virginalis. Next base: position 18,189 of record WNGS01063655.1, on the reverse strand, counting down.
TAGCCGAGGCTATATGAACCACTTCCCCGCCGGCACTCGGATGGTAATCTTGGGCATAGCATTTTATCAAATCACCTCATTTTTGGGGCAACACGTGAGGAACACAAATGCAAACAAGCCTGAATGGTCCCCAGGACTAGATACAACTGAAAACTCACACCCCAGAAGTGACTCGAACCCATACTCCCAGGAGCAACGCAACTGGTATGTACAGGGACGCCTTAAACCACTTGACCATCACGACCGGACATAAGGAAGTGATAGCCGAGGCTATATGAACCACTTCCCCGCCGGCACTCGGATGGTAATCTTGGGCATAGCATTTTATCAAATCACCTCATTTTTTGGGGCAACACGTGAGGAACACAAATGCAAACAAGCCTGAATGGTCCCCAGGACTAGATACAACTGAAAACTCACACCCCAGAAGTGACTCGAACCCATACTCCCAGGAGCAACGCAACTGGTATGTACAGGGACGCCTTAAACCACTTGACCATCACGACCGGACATAAGGAAGTGATAGCCGAGGCTATATGAACCACTTCCCCGCCGGCACTCGGATGGTAATCTTGGGCATAGCATTTTATCAAATCACCTCATTTTTTGGGGCAACACGTGAGGAACACAAATGCAAACAAGCCTGAATGGTCCCCAGGACTAGATACAACTGAAAACTCACACCCCAGAAGTGACTCGAACCCATACTCCCAGGAGCAACGCAACTGGTATGTACAGGGACGCCTTAAACCACTTGACCATCACGACCGGACATAAGGAAGTGATAGCCGAGGCTATATGAACCACTTCCCCGCCGGCACTCGGATGGTAATCTTGGGCATAGCATTTTATCAAATCACCTCATTTTTGGGGCAACACGTGAGGAACACAAATGCAAACAAGCCTGAATGGTCCCCAGGACTAGATACAACTGAAAACTCACACCCCAGAAGTGACTCGAACCCATACTCCCAGGAGCAACGCAACTGGTATGTACAGGGACGCCTTAAACCACTTGACCATCACGACCGGACATAAGGAAGTGATAGCCGAGGCTATATGAACCACTTCCCCGCCGGCACTCGGATGGTAATCTTGGGCATAGCATTTTATCAAATCACCTCATTTTTTGGGGCAACACGTGAGGAACACAAATGCAAACAAGCCTGAATGGTCCCCAGGACTAGATACAACTGAAAACTCACACCCCAGAAGTGACTCGAACCCATACTCCCAGGAGCAACGCAACTGGTATGTACAGGGACGCCTTAAACCACTTGACCATCACGACCGGACATAAGGAAGTGATAGCCGAGGCTATATGAACCACTTCCCCGCCGGCACTCGGATGGTAATCTTGGGCATAGCATTTTATCAAATCACCTCATTTTTTGGGGCAACACGTGAGGAACACAAATGCAAACAAGCCTGAATGGTCCCCAGGACTAGATACAACTGAAAACTCACACCCCAGAAGTGACTCGAACCCATACTCCCAGGAGCAACGCAACTGGTATGTACAGGGACGCCTTAAACCACTTGACCATCACGACCGGACATAAGGAAGTGATAGCCGAGGCTATATGAACCACTTCCCCGCCGGCACTCGGATGGTAATCTTGGGCATAGCATTTTATCAAATCACCTCATTTTTTGGGGCAACACGTGAGGAACACAAATGCAAACAAGCCTGAATGGTCCCCAGGACTAGATACAACTGAAAACTCACACCCCAGAAGTGACTCGAACCCATACTCCCAGGAGCAACGCAACTGGTATGTACAGGGACGCCTTAAACCACTTGACCATCACGACCGGACATAAGGAAGTGATAGCCGAGGCTATATGAACCACTTCCCCGCCGGCACTCGGATGGTAATCTTGGGCATAGCATTTTATCAAATCACCTCATTTTTTGGGGCAACACGTGAGGAACACAAATGCAAACAAGCCTGAATGGTCCCCAGGACTAGATACAACTGAAAACTCACACCCCAGAAGTGACTCGAACCCATACTCCCAGGAGCAACGCAACTGGTATGTACAGGGACGCCTTAAACCACTTGACCATCACGACCGGACATAAGGAAGTGATAGCCGAGGCTATATGAACCACTTCCCCGCCGGCACTCGGATGGTAATCTTGGGCATAGCATTTTATCAAATCACCTCATTTTTTGGGGCAACACGTGAGGAACACAAATGCAAACAAGCCTGAATGGTCCCCAGGACTAGATACAACTGAAAACTCACACCCCAGAAGTGACTCGAACCCATACTCCCAGGAGCAACGCAACTGGTATGTACAGGGACGCCTTAAACCACTTGACCATCACGACCGGACATAAGGAAGTGATAGCCGAGGCTATATGAACCACTTCCCCGCCGGCACTCGGATGGTAATCTTGGGCATAGCATTTTATCAAATCACCTCATTTTTGGGGCAACACGTGAGGAACACAAATGCAAACAAGCCTGAATGGTCCCCAGGACTAGATACAACTGAAAACTCACACCCCAGAAGTGACTCGAACCCATACTCCCAGGAGCAACGCAACTGGTATGTACAGGGACGCCTTAAACCACTTGACCATCACGACCGGACATAAGGAAGTGATAGCCGAGGCTATATGAACCACTTCCCCGCCGGCACTCGGATGGTAATCTTGGGCATAGCATTTTATCAAATCACCTCATTTTTGGGGCAACACGTGAGGAACACAAATGCAAACAAGCCTGAATGGTCCCCAGGACTAGATACAACTGAAAACTCACACCCCAGAAGTGACTCGAACCCATACTCCCAGGAGCAACGCAACTGGTATGTACAGGGACGCCTTAAACCACTTGACCATCACGACCGGACATAAGGAAGTGATAGCCGAGGCTATATGAACCACTTCCCCGCCGGCACTCGGATGGTAATCTTGGGCATAGCATTTTATCAAATCACCTCATTTTTTGGGGCAACACGTGAGGAACACAAATGCAAACAAGCCTGAATGGTCCCCAGGACTAGATACAACTGAAAACTCACACCCCAGAAGTGACTCGAACCCATACTCCCAGGAGCAACGCAACTGGTATGTACAGGGACGCCTTAAACCACTTGACCATCACGACCGGACATAAGGAAGTGATAGCCGAGGCTATATGAACCACTTCCCCGCCGGCACTCGGATGGTAATCTTGGGCATAGCATTTTATCAAATCACCTCATTTTTTGGGGCAACACGTGAGGAACACAAATGCAAACAAGCCTGAATGGTCCCCAGGACTAGATACAACTGAAAACTCACACCCCAGAAGTGACTCGAACCCATACTCCCAGGAGCAACGCAACTGGTATGTACAGGGACGCCTTAAACCACTTGACCATCACGACCGGACATAAGGAAGTGATAGCCGAGGCTATATGAACCACTTCCCCGCCGGCACTCGGATGGTAATCTTGGGCATAGCATTTTATCAAATCACCTCATTTTTTGGGGCAACACGTGAGGAACACAAATGCAAACAAGCCTGAATGGTCCCCAGGACTAGATACAACTGAAAACTCACACCCCAGAAGTGACTCGAACCCATACTCCCAGGAGCAACGCAACTGGTATGTACAGGGACGCCTTAAACCACTTGACCATCACGACCGGACATAAGGAAGTGATAGCCGAGGCTATATGAACCACTTCCCCGCCGGCACTCGGATGGTAATCTTGGGCATAGCATTTTATCAAATCACCTCATTTTTTGGGGCAACACGTGAGGAACACAAATGCAAACAAGCCTGAATGGTCCCCAGGACTAGATACAACTGAAAACTCACACCCCAGAAGTGACTCGAACCCATACTCCCAGGAGCAACGCAACTGGTATGTACAGGGACGCCTTAAACCACTTGACCATCACGACCGGACATAAGGAAGTGATAGCCGAGGCTATATGAACCACTTCCCCGCCGGCACTCGGATGGTAATCTTGGGCATAGCATTTTATCAAATCACCTCATTTTTTGGGGCAACACGTGAGGAACACAAATGCAAACAAGCCTGAATGGTCCCCAGGACTAGATACAACTGAAAACTCACACCCCAGAAGTGACTCGAACCCATACTCCCAGGAGCAACGCAACTGGTATGTACAGGGACGCCTTAAACCACTTGACCATCACGACCGGACATAAGGAAGTGATAGCCGAGGCTATATGAACCACTTCCCCGCCGGCACTCGGATGGTAATCTTGGGCATAGCATTTTATCAAATCACCTCATTTTTGGGGCAACACGTGAGGAACACAAATGCAAACAAGCCTGAATGGTCCCCAGGACTAGATACAACTGAAAACTCACACCCCAGAAGTGACTCGAACCCATACTCCCAGGAGCAACGCAACTGGTATGTACAGGGACGCCTTAAACCACTTGACCATCACGACCGGACATAAGGAAGTGATAGCCGAGGCTATATGAACCACTTCCCCGCCGGCACTCGGATGGTAATCTTGGGCATAGCATTTTATCAAATCACCTCATTTTTGGGGCAACACGTGAGGAACACAAATGCAAACAAGCCTGAATGGTCCCCAGGACTAGATACAACTGAAAACTCACACCCCAGAAGTGACTCGAACCCATACTCCCAGGAGCAACGCAACTGGTATGTACAGGGACGCCTTAAACCACTTGACCATCACGACCGGACATAAGGAAGTGATAGCCGAGGCTATATGAACCACTTCCCCGCCGGCACTCGGATGGTAATCTTGGGCATAGCATTTTATCAAATCACCTCATTTTTTGGGGCAACACGTGAGGAACACAAATGCAAACAAGCCTGAATGGTCCCCAGGACTAGATACAACTGAAAACTCACACCCCAGAAGTGACTCGAACCCATACTCCCAGGAGCAACGCAACTGGTATGTACAGGGACGCCTTAAACCACTTGACCATCACGACCGGACATAAGGAAGTGATAGCCGAGGCTATATGAACCACTTCCCCGCCGGCACTCGGATGGTAATCTTGGGCATAGCATTTTATCAAATCACCTCATTTTTTGGGGCAACACGTGAGGAACACAAATGCAAACAAGCCTGAATGGTCCCCAGGACTAGATACAACTGAAAACTCACACCCCAGAAGTGACTCGAACCCATACTCCCAGGAGCAACGCAACTGGTATGTACAGGGACGCCTTAAACCACTTGACCATCACGACCGGACATAAGGAAGTGATAGCCGAGGCTATATGAACCACTTCCCCGCCGGCACTCGGATGGTAATCTTGGGCATAGCATTTTATCAAATCACCTCATTTTTGGGGCAACACGTGAGGAACACAAATGCAAACAAGCCTGAATGGTCCCCAGGACTAGATACAACTGAAAACTCACACCCCAGAAGTGACTCGAACCCATACTCCCAGGAGCAACGCAACTGGTATGTACAGGGACGCCTTAAACCACTTGACCATCACGACCGGACATAAGGAAGTGATAGCCGAGGCTATATGAACCACTTCCCCGCCGGCACTCGGATGGTAATCTTGGGCATAGCATTTTATCAAATCACCTCATTTTTTGGGGCAACACGTGAGGAACACAAATGCAAACAAGCCTGAATGGTCCCCAGGACTAGATACAACTGAAAACTCACACCCCAGAAGTGACTCGAACCCATACTCCCAGGAGCAACGCAACTGGTATGTACAGGGACGCCTTAAACCACTTGACCATCACGACCGGACATAAGGAAGTGATAGCCGAGGCTATATGAACCACTTCCCCGCCGGCACTCGGATGGTAATCTTGGGCATAGCATTTTATCAAATCACCTCATTTTTGGGGCAACACGTGAGGAACACAAATGCAAACAAGCCTGAATGGTCCCCAGGACTAGATACAACTGAAAACTCACACCCCAGAAGTGACTCGAACCCATACTCCCAGGAGCAACGCAACTGGTATGTACAGGGACGCCTTAAACCACTTGACCATCACGACCGGACATAAGGAAGTGATAGCCGAGGCTATATGAACCACTTCCCCGCCGGCACTCGGATGGTAATCTTGGGCATAGCATTTTATCAAATCACCTCATTTTTTGGGGCAACACGTGAGGAACACAAATGCAAACAAGCCTGAATGGTCCCCAGGACTAGATACAACTGAAAACTCACACCCCAGAAGTGACTCGAACCCATACTCCCAGGAGCAACGCAACTGGTATGTACAGGGACGCCTTAAACCACTTGACCATCACGACCGGACATAAGGAAGTGATAGCCGAGGCTATATGAACCACTTCCCCGCCGGCACTCGGATGGTAATCTTGGGCATAGCATTTTATCAAATCACCTCATTTTTGGGGCAACACGTGAGGAACACAAATGCAAACAAGCCTGAATGGTCCCCAGGACTAGATACAACTGAAAACTCACACCCCAGAAGTGACTCGAACCCATACTCCCAGGAGCAACGCAACTGGTATGTACAGGGACGCCTTAAACCACTTGACCATCACGACCGGACATAAGGAAGTGATAGCCGAGGCTATATGAACCACTTCCCCGCCGGCACTCGGATGGTAATCTTGGGCATAGCATTTTATCAAATCACCTCATTTTTTGGGGCAACACGTGAGGAACACAAATGCAAACAAGCCTGAATGGTCCCCAGGACTAGATACAACTGAAAACACACCCCAGAAGTGACTCGAACCCATACTCCCAGGAGCAACGCAACTGGTATGTACAGGGACGCCTTAAACCACTTGACCATCACGACCGGACATAAGGAAGTGATAGCCGAGGCTATATGAACCACTTCCCCGCCGGCACTCGGATGGTAATCTTGGGCATAGCATTTTATCAAATCACCTCATTTTTGGGGCAACACGTGAGGAACACAAATGCAAACAAGCCTGAATGGTCCCCAGGACTAGATACAACTGAAAACTCACACCCCAGAAGTGACTCGAACCCATACTCCCAGGAGCAACGCAACTGGTATGTACAGGGACGCCTTAAACCACTTGACCATCACGACCGGACATAAGGAAGTGATAGCCGAGGCTATATGAACCACTTCCCCGCCGGCACTCGGATGGTAATCTTGGGCATAGCATTTTATCAAATCACCTCATTTTTGGGGCAACACGTGAGGAACACAAATGCAAACAAGCCTGAATGGTCCCCAGGACTAGATACAACTGAAAACTCACACCCCAGAAGTGACTCGAACCCATACTCCCAGGAGCAACGCAACTGGTATGTACAGGGACGCCTTAAACCACTTGACCATCACGACCGGACATAAGGAAGTGATAGCCGAGGCTATATGAACCACTTCCCGCCGGCACTCGGATGGTAATCTTGGGCATAGCATTTTATCAAATCACCTCATTTTTGGGGCAACACGTGAGGAACACAAATGCAAACAAGCCTGAATGGTCCCCAGGACTAGATACAACTGAAAACTCACACCCCAGAAGTGACTCGAACCCATACTCCCAGGAGCAACGCAACTGGTATGTACAGGGACGCCTTAAACCACTTGACCATCACGACCGGACATAAGGAAGTGATAGCCGAGGCTATATGAACCACTTCCCCGCCGGCACTCGGATGGTAATCTTGGGCATAGCATTTTATCAAATCACCTCATTTTTTGGGGCAACACGTGAGGAACACAAATGCAAACAAGCCTGAATGGTCCCCAGGACTAGATACAACTGAAAACTCACACCCCAGAAGTGACTCGAACCCATACTCCCAGGAGCAACGCAACTGGTATGTACAGGGACGCCTTAAACCACTTGACCATCACGACCGGACATAAGGAAGTGATAGCCGAGGCTATATGAACCACTTCCCCGCCGGCACTCGGATGGTAATCTTGGGCATAGCATTTTATCAAATCACCTCATTTTTTGGGGCAACACGTGAGGAACACAAATGCAAACAAGCCTGAATGGTCCCCAGGACTAGATACAACTGAAAACTCACACCCCAGAAGTGACTCGAACCCATACTCCCAGGAGCAACGCAACTGGTATGTACAGGGACGCCTTAAACCACTTGACCATCACGACCGGACATAAGGAAGTGATAGCCGAGGCTATATGAACCACTTCCCCGCCGGCACTGGATGGTAATCTTGGGCATAGCATTTTATCAAATCACCTCATTTTTTGGGGCAACACGTGAGGAACACAAATGCAAACAAGCCTGAATGGTCCCAGGACTAGATACAACTGAAAACTCACACCCCAGAAGTGACTCGAACCATACTCCCAGGAGCAACGCAACTGGTATGTACAGGGAGGACGCCTTAAACCACTTGACCATCACGACCGGACATAAGGAAGTGATAGCCGAGGCTATATGACCACTTCCCCGCCGGCACTCGGATGGTAATCTTGGGCATAGCATTTTATCAAATCACCTCATTTTGGGGGCAACACGTGAGGAACACAAATGCAAACAAGCCTGAATGGTCCCCAGGACTAGATACAACTGAAAACTCACACCCAGAAGTGACTCGAACCCATACTCCCAGGAGCAACGCAACTGGTATGTACAGGGACGCCTTAAACCACTTGACCATCACGACCGGACAAAGGAAGTGATAGCCGAGGCTATATGAACCACTTCCCCCGCCACTCGGATGGTAATCTTGGGCATAGCATTTTATCAAATCACCTCATTTTTGGGGCAAACACGTGAGGAACACAAATGCAAACAAGCCTGAATGGTCCCCAGGACTAGATACAACTGAAAACTCACACCCAGAAGTGACTCGAACCCATACTCCCAGGAGCAACGCAACTGGTATGTACAGGGACGCCTTAAACCACTTGACCATCACGACCGGACATAAGGAAGTGATAGCCGAGGCTATATGAACCACTTCCCCGCCGGCACTCGGATGGTAATCTTGGGCATAGCATTTTATCAAATCACCTCATTTTTGGGGCAACACGTGAGGAACACAAATGCAAACAAGCCTGAATGGTCCCCAGGACTAGATACAACTGAAAACTCACACCCAGAAGTGACTCGAACCCATACTCCCAGGAGCAACGCAACTGGTATGTACAGGGACGCCTTAAACCACTTGACCATCACGACCGGACATAAGGAAGTGATAGCCGAGGCTATATGAACCACTTCCCCGCCGGCACTCGGATGGTAATCTTGGGCATAGCATTTTATCAAATCACCTCATTTTTTGGGGGCAACACGTGAGGAACACAAATGCAAACAAGCCTGAATGGTCCCCAGGACTAGATACAACTGAAAACTCACACCCCAGAAGTGACTCGAAACCATACTCCAGGAGCAACGCAACTGGTATGTACAGGGACGCCTTAAACCACTTGACCATCACGACCGGACATAAGGAAGTGATAGCCGAGGCTATGAACCACTTCCCCGCCGGCACTCGGATGGTAATCTTGGGCATAGCATTTTATCAAATCACCTCATTTTTTGGGGCAAACGTGAGGAACACAAATGCAAACAAGCCTGAATGGTCCCAGGACTAGATACAACTGAAAAACTCAACCCCAGAAGTGACTCGAACCCATACTCCCAGGAGCAACGCAACTGGTATGTACAGGGACGCCTTAAACCACTTGACCATCACGACCGGACATAAGGAAGTGATAGCGAGGCTATATGAACCACTCCCCGCCGGCACTCGGATGGTAATCTTGGGCATAGCATTTTATCAAATCACCTCATTTTTGGGGCAACACGTGAGGAACACAAATGCAAACAAGCCTGAATGGTCCCCAGGACTAGATACAACTGAAAACTCACACCCCAGAAGTGACTCGAACCCATACTCCCAGGAGCAACGCAACTGGTATGTACAGGGACGCCTTAAACCACTTGACCATCACGACCGGACATAAGGAAGTGATAGCCGAGGCTATATGAACCACTTCCCCGCCGGCACTCGGATGGTAATCTTGGGCATAGCATTTTATCAAATCACCTCATTTTTGGGGCAACACGTGAGGAACACAATGCAAACAAGCCTGAATGGTCCCCAGGACTAGATACAACTGAAAAACTCACACCCCAGAAGTGACTCGAACCCATACTCCCAGGAGCAACGCAACTGGTATGTACAGGGACGCCTAAACCACTTGACCATCACGACCGGACATAAGGAAGTGATAGCGAGGCTATATGAACCACTTCCCCGCCGGCACTCGGATGGTAATCTTGGGCATAGCATTTTATCAAATCACCTCATTTTTGGGGCAACACGTGAGGAACACAAATGCAAACAAGCCTGAATGGTCCCCAGGACTAGATACAACTGAAAACACACCCCAGAAGTGACTCGAACCCATACTCCCAGGAGCAACGCAACTGGTATGTACAGGGACGCCTTAAACACTTGACCATCACGACCGGACATAAGGAAGTGATAGCCGAGGCTATATGAACCACTTCCCCGCCGGCACTCGGATGGTAATATTGGGCATAGCATTTTATCAAATCACCTCATTTTTGGGGGCAACGTGAGGAACACAAATGCAAACAAGCCTGAATGGTCCCCAGGACTAGATACAACTGAAAACTCACACCCCAGAAGTGACTCGAACCCATACCCAGGAGCAACGCAACTGGTATGTACAGGGACGCCTTAAACCACTTGACCATCACGACCGGACATAAGGAAGTGATAGCCGAGGCTATATGAACCACTTCCCCGCCGGCACTCGGATGGTAATCTGGGCATAGCATTTTATCAAATCACCTCATTTTTGGGGCAACACGTGAGGAACACAAATGCAAACAAGCCTGAATGGTCCCCAGGACTAGATACAACTGAAAACTCACACCCAGAAGTGACTCGAACCCATACTCCCAGGAGCAACGCAACTGGTATGTACAGGGACGCCTTAAACCACTTGACCATCACGACCGGACATAAGGAAGTGATAGCCGAGGCTATATGAACCACTTCCCCGCCGGCACTCGGATGGTAATCTTGGGCATAGCATTTTATCAAATCCTCATTTTTTGGGGCAACACGTGAGGAACACAAATGCAAACAAGCCTGAATGGTCCCCAGGACTAGATACAACTGAAAACTCACACCCCAGAAGTGACTCGAACCCATACTCCAGGAGCAACGCAACTGGTATGTACAGGGACGCCTTAAACCACTTGACCATCACGACCGGACATAAGGAAGTGATAGCCGAGGCTATATGAACACTTCCCGCCGGCACTCGGATGGTAATCTGGGCATAGCATTTATCAAATCACCTCATTTTTTGGGGCAACACGTGAGGAACACAAATGCAAACAAGCCTGAATGGTCCCCAGGACTAGATACAACTGAAAACTCACACCCAGAAGTGACTCGAACCCATACTCCCAGGAGCAACGCAACTGGTATGTACAGGGACGCCTTAAACCACTTGACCATCACGAGGACATAAGGAAGTGATAGCCGAGGCTATATGAAACACTTCCCCGCCGGCACTCGGATGGTAATCTGGGCATAGCATTTTATCAAATCACCTCATTTTTGGGGGCAACACGTGAGGAACACAAATGCAAACAAGCCTGAATGGTCCCCAGGACTAGATACAACTGAAAAACTCACACCCCAGAAGTGACTCGAACCCATACTCCCAGGAGCAACGCAACTGGTATGTACAGGGACGCCTTAAACCACTTGACCATCACGACCGGACATAAGGAAGTGATAGCCGAGGCTATATGAACCACTTCCCGCCGGCACTCGGATGGTAATCTTGGGCATAGCATTTTATCAAATCACCTCATTTTGGGGCAACACGTGAGGAACACAAATGCAAAACAAGCCTGAATGGTCCCAGGACTAGATACAACTGAAAACTCACACCCCAGAAGTGACTCGAACCATACTCCAGGAGCAACGCAACTGGTATGTACAGGGACGCCTTAAACCACTTGACCATCACGACCGGACATAAGGAAGTGATAGCCGAGGCTATATGAACCACTTCCCGCCGGCACTCGGATGGTAATCTTGGGCATAGCATTTTATCAAATCACCTCATTTTTTGGGGCAACACGTGAGGAACACAAATGCAAAAAGCCTGAATGGTCCCCGGACTAGATACAACTGAAAACTCACACCCAGAAGTGACTCGAAACCATACTCCCAGGAGCAACGCAACTGGTATGTACAGGGACGCCTTAAACCACTTGACCATCACGACCGGACATAAGGAAGTGATAGCCGAGGCTATATGAACCACTTCCCCGCCGGCACTCGGATGGTAATCTTGGGCATAGCATTTTATCAAATCACCTCATTTTTGGGGGCAACACGTGAGGAACACAAATGCAAACAAGCCTGAATGGTCCCCAGGACTAGATACAACTGAAAACTCACACCCCAGAAGTGACTCGAACCCATACTCCCAGGAGCAACGCAACTGGTATGTACAGGGACGCCTTAAACCACTTGACCATCACGACCGGACATAAGGAAGTGATAGCCGAGCTATATGAACACTTCCCGCCGGCACTCGGATGGTAATCTTGGGCATAGCATTTTATCAAATCACCTCATTTTTGGGGCAACACGTGAGGAACACAAATGCAAACAAGCCTGAATGGTCCCAGGACTAGATACAACTGAAAACTCACACCCAGAAGTGACTCGAACCCATACTCCCAGGAGCAACGCAACTGGTATGTACAGGGACGCCTTAAACCACTTGACCATCACGACGGACATAAGGAAGTGATAGCCGAGGCTATATGAACCACTTCCCGCCGGCACTCGGATGGTAATCTTGGGCATAGCATTTATCAAATCACCTCATTTTTGGGGCAACACGTGAGGAACACAAATGCAAACAAGCCTGAATGGTCCCCAGGACTAGATACAACTGAAAACTCACACCCCAGAAGTGACTCGAACCCATACTCCCAGGAGCAACGCAACTGGTATGTACAGGGACGCCTTAAACCACTTGACCATCACGACCGGACATAAGGAAGTGATAGCCGAGGCTATATGAACACTTCCCCGCCGGCACTCTGGATGGTAATCTTGGGCATAGCATTTATCAAATCACCTCATTTTTTGGGGCAACACGTGAGGAACACAAATGCAAACAAGCCTGAATGGTCCCAGGACTAGATACAACTGAAAACTCACACCCAGAAGTGACTCGAACCCATACTCCCAGGAGCAACGCAACTGGTATGTACAGGGACGCCTTAAACCACTTGACCATCACGACCGGACAAAAGGAAGTGATAGCCGAGGCTATATGAACCACTTCCCCGCCGGCACTCGGATGGTAATCTTGGGCATAGCATTTATCAAATCACCTCATTTTTTGGGGCAACACGTGAGGAACACAAATGCAACAAGCCTGAATGGTCCCAGGACTAGATACAACTGAAAACTCAAACCCAGAAGTGACTCGAACCCATACTCCCAGGAGCAACGCAACTGGTATGTACAGGGACGCCTTAAACCACTTGACCATCACGACCGGACATAAGGAAGTGATAGCGAGGCTATATGAACACTTCCCCGCCGGCACTCGGATGGTAATCTGGGCATAGCATTTTATCAAATCACCTCATTTTTGGGGCAACACGTGAGGAACACAAATGCAAACAAGCCTGAATGGTCCCAGGACTAGATACAACTGAAAACTCACACCCCAGAAGTGACTCGAACCCATACTCCAGGAGCAACGCAACTGGTATGTACAGGGACGCCTTAAACCACTTGACCATCACGAACGGACATAAGGAAGTGATAGCCGAGGCTATATGAACCACTTCCCCGCCGGCACTCGGATGGTAATCTTGGGCATAGCATTTATCAAATCACCTCATTTTTGGGGGCAACACGTGAGGAACCAAATGCAAACAAGCCTGAATGTCCCCAGGACTAGATACAACTGAAAACTCACACCCAGAAGTGACTCGAACCCATACTCCCAGGAGCAACGCAACTGGTAGTACAGGGACGCCTTAAACCACTTGACATCACGACCGGACATAAGGAAGTGATAGCAGGAGGCTATATGAACCACTTCCCGCCGGCACTCGGATGGTAATCGGGGCATAGCATTTTATCAAATCACTCATTTTTGGGGGCAACGTGAGGAACACAAATGCAAACAAGCCTGAATGGTATCCAGGACTAGATACAACTGAAAATCACACCCAGAAGTGACTCGAACCATACTCCCAGGAGCAACGCAACTGGTATGTACAGGACGCCTTAAACCACTTGACCATCACGACGGGACATAAGGAAGTGATAGCAGAGCTATATGAACCACTTCCCGCCGGCACTCGGATGGTATCTTGGGCATAGCATTTTATCAAATCACCTCATTTTTGGGGCAACACGTGAGGAACACAATGCAAACAAGCATAATGGTCCCGGACTAGATACAACTGAAAACTCACACCCAGAAGTGACTCGAACCCATACTCCCAGGAGCAACGCAACTGGTATGTACAGGGACGCCTTAAACCACTTGACCATCACGACCGGACATAAGGAAGTGATAGCCGAGGCTATATGAACCACTTCCCCGCCGGGCACTCGGATGGTAATCTTGGGCATAGCATTTTATCAAATCACCTCATTTTTTGGGGCAACACGTGAGGAACACAAATGCAAACAAGCCTGAATGGTCCCCAGGACTAGATACAACTGAAAACTCACACCCCAGAAGTGACTCGAACCCATACTCCCAGGAGCAACGCAACTGGTATGTACAGGGACGCCTTAAACCACTTGACCATCACGACCGGACATAAGGAAGTGATAGCCGAGGCTATATGAACCACTTCCCCGCCGGGCACTCGGATGGTAATCTTGGGCATAGCATTTTATCAAATCACCTCATTTTTGGGGGCAACACGTGAGGAACACAAATGCAAACAAGCCTGAATGGTCCCCAGGACTAGATACAACTGAAAACTCACACCCCAGAAGTGACTCGAACCCATACTCCCAGGAGCAACGCAACTGGTATGTACAGGGACGCCTTAAACCACTTGACCATCACGACCGGACATAAGGAAGTGATAGCCGAGGCTATATGAACCACTTCCCCGCCGGCACTCGGATGGTAATCTTGGGCATAGCATTTTATCAAATCACCTCATTTTTTGGGGCAACACGTGAGGAACACAAATGCAAACAAGCCTGAATGGTCCCCAGGACTAGATACAACTGAAAACTCACACCCCAGAAGTGACTCGAACCCATACTCCCAGGAGCAACGCAACTGGTATGTACAGGGACGCCTTAAACCACTTGACCATCACGACCGGACATAAGGAAGTGATAGCCGAGGCTATATGAACCACTTCCCCGCCGCCGGCACTCGGATGGTAATCTTGGGCATAGCATTTTATCAAATCACCTCATTTTTTGGGGCAACACGTGAGGAACACAAATGCAAACAAGCCTGAATGGTCCCCAGGACTAGATACAACTGAAAACTCACACCCCAGAAGTGACTCGAACCCATACTCCCAGGAGCAAGCAACTGGTATGTACAGGGACGCCTTAAACCACTTGACCATCACGACCGGACATAAGGAAGTGATAGCCGAGGCTATATGAACCACTTCCCCGCCGCCGGCACTCGGATGGTAATCTTGGGCATAGCATTTTATCAAATCACCTCATTTTTTGGGGCAACACGTGAGGAACACAAATGCAAACAAGCCTGAATGGTCCCCAGGACTAGATACAACTGAAAACTCACACCCCAGAAGTGACTCGAACCCATACTCCCAGGAGCAAGCAACTGGTATGTACAGGGACGCCTTAAACCACTTGACCATCACGACCGGACATAAGGAAGTGATAGCCGAGGCTATATGAACCACTTCCCCGCCGCGGCACTCGGATGGTAATCTTGGGCATAGCATTTTATCAAATCACCTCATTTTTTGGGGCAACACGTGAGGAACACAAATGCAAACAAGCCTGAATGGTCCCCAGGACTAGATACAACTGAAAACTCACACCCCAGAAGTGACTCGAACCCATACTCCCAGGAGCAACGCAACTGGTATGTACAGGGACGCCTTAAACCACTTGACCATCACGACCGGACATAAGGAAGTGATAGCCGAGGCTATATGAACCACTTCCGCCGGCACTCGGATGGTAATCTTGGGCATAGCATTTTATCAAATCACCTCATTTTTGGGGGCACACGTGAGGAACACAAATGCAAACAAGCCTGAATGGTCCCCAGGACTAGATACAACTGAAAACTCACACCCCAGAAGTGACTCGAACCCATACTCCCAGGAGCAACGCAACTGGTATGTACAGGGACGCCTTAAACCACTTGACCATCACGACCGGACATAAGGAAGTGATAGCCGAGGCTATATGAACCACTTCCCCGCCGCCGGCACTCGGATGGTAATCTTGGGCATAGCATTTTATCAAATCACCTCATTTTTTGGGGCAACACGTGAGGAACACAAATGCAAACAAGCCTGAATGGTCCCCAGGACTAGATACAACTGAAAACTCACACCCCAGAAGTGACTCGAACCCATACTCCCAGGAGCAACGCAACTGGTATGTACAGGGACGCCTTAAACCACTTGACCATCACGACCGGACATAAGGAAGTGATAGCCGAGGCTATATGAACCACTTCCCCGCCGCGGCACTCGGATGGTAATCTTGGGCATAGCATTTTATCAAATCACCTCATTTTTTGGGGCAACACGTGAGGAACACAAATGCAAACAAGCCTGAATGGTCCCCAGGACTAGATACAACTGAAAACTCACACCCCAGAAGTGACTCGAACCCATACTCCCAGGAGCAACGCAACTGGTATGTACAGGGACGCCTTAAACCACTTGACCATCACGACCGGACATAAGGAAGTGATAGCCGAGGCTATATGAACCACTTCCCCGCCGCCGGCACTCGGATGGTAATCTTGGGCATAGCATTTTATCAAATCACCTCATTTTTTGGGGCAACACGTGAGGAACACAAATGCAAACAAGCCTGAATGGTCCCCAGGACTAGATACAACTGAAAACTCACACCCCAGAAGTGACTCGAACCCATACTCCCAGGAGCAACGCAACTGGTATGTACAGGGACGCCTTAAACCACTTGACCATCACGACCGGACATAAGGAAGTGATAGCCGAGGCTATATGAACCACTTCCCCGCCGCCGGCACTCGGATGGTAATCTTGGGCATAGCATTTTATCAAATCACCTCATTTTTGGGGCAACACGTGAGGAACACAAATGCAAACAAGCCTGAATGGTCCCCAGGACTAGATACAACTGAAAACTCACACCCCAGAAGTGACTCGAACCCATACTCCCAGGAGCAACGCAACTGGTATGTACAGGGACGCCTTAAACCACTTGACCATCACGACCGGACATAAGGAAGTGATAGCCGAGGCTATATGAACCACTTCCCCGCCGCGCACTCGGATGGTAATCTTGGGCATAGCATTTTATCAAATCACCTCATTTTTTGGGCAACACGTGAGGAACACAAATGCAAACAAGCCTGAATGGTCCCCAGGACTAGATACAACTGAAAACTCACACCCCAGAAGTGACTCGAACCCATACTCCCAGGAGCAACGCAACTGGTATGTACAGGGACGCCTTAAACCACTTGACCATCACGACCGGACATAAGGAAGTGATAGCCGAGGCTATATGAACCACTTCCCCGCCGGCACTCGGATGGTAATCTTGGGCATAGCATTTTATCAAATCACCTCATTTTTGGGGGCACACGTGAGGAACACAAATGCAAACAAGCCTGAATGGTCCCCAGGACTAGATACAACTGAAAACTCACACCCCAGAAGTGACTCGAACCCATACTCCCAGGAGCAAGCAACTGGTATGTACAGGGACGCCTTAAACCACTTGACCATCACGACCGGACATAAGGAAGTGATAGCCGAGGCTATATGAACCACTTCCCCGCCGGCACTCGGATGGTAATCTTGGGCATAGCATTTTATCAAATCACCTCATTTTTTGGGGCAACACGTGAGGAACACAAATGCAAACAAGCCTGAATGGTCCCCAGGACTAGATACAACTGAAAACTCACACCCCAGAAGTGACTCGAACCCATACTCCCAGGAGCAAGCAACTGTATG
>WNGS01063654.1:0-21897 GCA_020271785.1 Procambarus virginalis | reverse complement strand
ATTACCGTAGGTTTGTGAAGAATTTAGCACTGTTGCTACCCATTAATCACCTTAACCAGTCCCAAGCAACGGTATAATTGGACCAGAGAGCAAACCGTTGCATTCGAACAACTCAAATTCCTCCTCTGTTCTAATCCCATTCTCGCCTCACCAGATATCAAGAAGCCTTTCATCCTCCATGTCGACGCCAGTGGTACCGGCATCGGAAGTGTCTTAATGCAGCAGCGAGGCGAGGAGGTTCTACCTGTCAGCTACTACAGTTGCAAGTTGAAGCCTCATCAGAAGAACTACAGTACTAGTACTATAGAGAAGGAACTCCTCTCCATCGTCCTGAGCTTACAACACTTTGCACCATATCTGCACGGTGCTAGGTCCACTACCATCTATTCGGACCACAACCCTCTGAGATTTTACATCAAGCCCAATTTAATAACCAACGTCTGCTGTGATGGGCTTTATATCTTCAAGGCTTCAATTTAAAGATCTGCTACATCAAGGGGCCTGATAACATCATCGCTGACGCCCTCTCCAGAGTGCATGAGGTAGAGGCAGCTCCACCTCCCACTCTACCTCCAGTGAACGTGACTCACCCGGAACAGCAGGCTTGGGGAGAGTTGTGACGATAATCTCTTATCAGAGATTTAGCCTGCTATCTCCTTGATTCGTCACGTCCTCAACAATATGCAAGATACGTTTTGTAGTGGCTAAACGTATATATCAAGACAGCCACACGCACCTCAACTCCTCCTTCCCCCCACTCCAGCACCTGCTGCACACCTGGTCGACGCGCCGAACCCTTCAACTGCCTAACTAGCGACTTGCGGCCGTCCAGCGTTCTCATTGGCCGCCAACCAACACACCACTCCCGTTCCTCGCCAATCACAATCATCGCCAGTTATTGTTGGAGTCCCTTGCATTTCTGCCAGCCAGAATATATCTCGTGCTCCTGCTATGAACACCTGAATTTGACCCACCTCGTGTGATCAAATAAGAGGTTCTTAGCTAGCGCTATATTCCCAGCACCATTTTATTTTGTTAACGTAACCAGTTCCCCCCTTCACTTTGTTATAATTTTATATATTTTTCTTTTACATTATATTATATATATGCCAAGGTATCGTCATTATTTTATTTTGTGTTTTCTATATTAAAGTAAAGTATTTTGTTATATTTTGTGTTTTCGTGTTTCTTGCCTTACCACAGATTATCAGACAAGCAGTCACTCTTTTTTTCCTTTTTTTTATTTAAATTTAAGTATATGTGGCCCAGCACTGACACCTGCTAGTTGGAAGACTGCCGACTACCATTTCCAACACGTTTCCGTCACATATATATATATATATATATATATATATATATATATATATATATATATATATATAATATTAGTTTACGTTTATGCGAAGCTTCATTCCTACGCTGCCCACCTCGAGGGATCGGTGGTAGTACAGGTGTACAGTATGGACACTTCACCGTTTTGTAAACAGAAATTGAAAAAGAAACATAGTTAAGTGTGTGGAATGTAATAGACTGGGTAAGTAAATATTCTCACACTATAAGAGAGAATAGTTTACACATGATATTTCACCTGTGGTTGCAATAAATGAACTGTGGAATAATAAATAAGAATATTACTCACGGTTATCACAGAAGATCTTCTGACATCGCTTGCACTTGATGTCGTAATGGCCAAGGGGTGGGTTTGCGCAGCTCTCACATTCTAGACGACAGCGTTGATTTGGTGACGGAATACAACACCTTGCATTTCATGCAGGCTGTTAAAGTTCGTCTGTCCATGATGTGGAGCAGTATGATGTGTAGAGAATGGAGACTCGCAGTGAACTAACTTTGCGTTTGTGGGTGGAGGAAACGAACCTGGTCAATTGAGAAGTCTACGAACCCCTTAGTTTGATGAAAGGGAGCAGTAGAGCAACAGAAGTACACTTACATCGCATCAGGCTTGGATACCCATGTGCATGGGAAATAGGCTTACAGGTTCCGGAAGATGAGAGGAAATGTCAACACTGTGGAGAAATGCCCGACAGACCACTGGAACATTATCTAACACAGTGCACAGTTACAAACCCTTTAAGGTTTCAACTTAGATTCAACAGAGCAGAATAAGTTGTTAAACACATATGGCAAAATCGTATTGAAGCGACCATATGAGTAATAAATACTCATACTCCGCCCAAGTAAAACAGAAACAAGCGTGTTGTTTGTTTAGTGGGCCAGCCAGAGGCTTAGGGCCCGCGCAGGAATATCCCTGCAAAAAAAAAAAAATTGAGAAGTGATTGATGATGACAGGTGCGGATCCCTCCTGATAATAACAATGCCAGTCATTAAACGTAAAACAGCAGTGGTGTGACAACTCTGGCGGGGTGAACATCTCCCAGACTCCCCCGATAGACTTTGAAAACGATTAAAGTTGATGGGCGACATCCGCACTGGTGCGTGTTTACTAATAACACGATAATAGGATATTGCCCCCGTGCGACTTAATGTTAAAGTTCTGCGTGCTGTGTTGTTGACGCCGACCCCCTGTCCCCTTACGGAGGTAAGAGGGGGCAGCATACCCTTTCAAACATATGACCCACCCTCGGTTATGTATCAAACTTCACAGAGGTGAGCCACCCCCTGAAGGCTCCCTCCCACCCAGGTGCGCGCGAGATGGAAGACCTCATATCAATGTGGTGGTATGTGGTATGCCCTGCTATGTGGATGGAGGGGGAGGAGTGGGCAGGACTGACTAAGGAAGACGCAGATGTTGACATTCACAACAGTTATGCCTCAACCTTCGAAGAGTTGACCGCATGTGGACATGTGGTGTCACTCCTCAGACCTATGTGGTGGGTATGAGCCGCATATCCTTAGCGCTCTGGAAGCAGGGTAGGGGCAGGAGGATGCTGAACACCTCTACCATGATCACCGCTCGAGTCTGTAATGATAACTAATCACCCCGTGGAGACCCACACCACAGACAGAGAATTGGTAAAAAATATATACACTTCACTACATAAAACAGACACAAGAATGAGAGACTAGCGCTATCAGTCCGAGCTTCAGCCTGCTCCCCTCCATTCTCCTCTCCCTCTATCGTTCTTCACGTGCCTTACCCCTAACCACCCATCTCAAAAGGACGGTCTCCTACCCCTCACACTACCATGGTATAGAGGGTCTCCTTTCTAGGCCTCCTCAACATATCCTTTTTACATACTATTATTTAACTATATATCTATATACGATTTTAATCTACGGCACATACTCATACATATTCATCTGCTACCACTACTATTGATCACCTGGACACTTCACCTCTTCCTATACTTACACTTTTACCCTCAGCGACACACAGCTTGCTACCCCTCGCAACACACAACCATCGAGCAACACCTGACACGCGTTGCCACACACTGCCACGCGCGCCCGGGGTCCCCCCGGAACCTCCAGGGAGACGTAGACAACTCATTTACATGCTTCAGGTGTGCAATTGCACACCTGTTGCAGGACTTGCGCCGGGTCTACGTCTCAATTTACCCTACTCACGTGTGTATCACTGGTACTATGGCACGTGTGTATCACTGGTACTATGGCACCTGTGTAACACTGGTACTATGGCACCTGTGTAACACTGGTACTATGGCACATGTGTATCACTGGTACTATGGCACCTGTGTAACACTGGTACTATGGCACCTGTGTAACACTGGTACTATGGCACGTGTGTACCACTGGTACTATGGCACGTGAGTATCACTGGTACTATGGCACCTGTGTATCACTGGTACTATGGCACCTGTGTATCACTGGTACTATGACACCTGTGTATCAATGGTACTATGGCACCTGTGTATCACAGGTACTATCGCACCTGTGTATCACTGGTACTATGGCACCTGTGTATCACTGGTACTATGGCACCTGTGTATCACTGGTACTATGGCACCTGTGTATCACTGGTACTATGGCACCTGTGTATCACTAGTACTATGGCACCTGTGTATCACTGGTACTATGGCACCTGTGTATCACTGGTACTATGTGTTATGATCCCAGGCAGCCAAAAAACGAGTCTCCCTTTTGAGAATTATTCTATCAAGCCTGACCTGACTAGGAGGTCGGAGATATACTGACATGAAGATTCATATATAAAAATAATTTGGTAAATTTTACAGAGAGTTTGAGAATGTGGGCAGTGAATAAGAAAACAGATAAATGACTGGTTATGAGATATGGATAATTTGCTGGAGGCGTGAGGCTCGCTTCGGGAGGGCTCTGACCCCACTTGAGTACCAGACATCGTGAGGGGAAGCTGTGCTCCGAGTGAGCTCCTGTCAGGGAGGAACCCCTAGGTGATATTCCTTCAAAAGAAAGGACGTGTGCAGATGTTCCAGCTGTGGAATCGAGCTGGGAACGTTTGGTCTCAAGTCCTGGACGGCAAGGAGGTTTTGTTAAGCCGCCCAGAGACATTATCATGGGCCATGGGAGCGCCCTGATCAGACTCCGTCAGAGGGATGGCTCCCTCGACTAGACAATCTGTGGTAAGCACGATTTTAAGCCAGTTTATAGTTATTACGTGTAGTTGGTCATGTGCCCAGCGACAGTAGCGAATGTTTATTGATACGTTAGATATGTTTTGGTAAAGCAGAAGGCCTAAAGTAAGAGAGTGGAGATGGAGGAAAGTCCTGGAGGACGGAGGAACGTCCTGAAGGACGGAGGAACGTCCTGAAGGACGGAGGAACGTCCGTCTCCTCTGAGCACTGGCAGATGACTGAGGGAGCCCAGCTCCTGGCGGGGTAGCAGCCTCGAGGGCCACCTGGCAAGGCGAAGCATGGACCAGCCCAAACGGGGGATCAACTCCCACAGTAATAAGAGATCGGAGATATGTTAGGTGCAATCATATTGTGTGGATTATTTCGTTTATGTATTAAAGGGGAAACGTTTTTATTGGCGTGTCAATAGGTTGCAGGTTTGTCTGGAGAAGAAGTTGCTGAGAACTTCGAGCCAGTAGAGTGAGTTAGTGGAAGAGACTCCAAGACTGTGGAAGGAGTAGTGTACTCCGAGGAAGAGTAGCCCCCACAGTGAAGAGTAGGACCTCGAGCTGTGAGGAGAAGCAGTGAAGAGAAGTGTCACGTGCTTCTGTAATACCAGTGGCGAAACTCCAGTTCTGTTCGTGGAAACTTCATGGTGTAGCAGCCAGGAGAGCTGTGGAGGACCCTGGCAGAAGCGGTGAAGCACCATAGTTGCTCACGGAAGACTTCATGGTGTAGCAGCCAGGAGCGCTGTGGAGGACCCTGGTAGATAAACCCAGAAGAACCTGAAGATATCAGGGTAGTGAACTGAATATCGTGGTAGATATGTAGACATCATTTACGTTACTTTCACGCATTCAAACACATTTTAATGTCACAAACAAAAACAATTCAACAAATATTATTTATTTACAGTTTACTTAATTATTTTGTAACTCACTAACCCACAAAACAAGCAACACACTAGATTTCATTTTGCTTTTTAGATTCTTGGTGTTTAGGCAAGATAAGATCTGTGTTTATGAAAGAGTAATCAGAAGCCGTCGTAGCCCAGCTGTGGGAGCGTCCTCCGCAGCCTCGCAGTCCAGAGTTCCACACAATATTTCGCGTCTTCTTTTTTTGTTCACGTAATACATATTTGTTCTTTTTTTCTTAATTAATAAGATGTGAATATTAATTTGGAAAGAATCTAGAAAATTATCACTTTTTATCAGAGAATCTAAAGAGAATATTGGAGATCAAATCAATATGGATGTGACTGTGGAACATTAGTACGTCTGTGACACTGCGTTGAAGATAATAGTCTTTTGGTCACCTAAAGTTTCTCACAACTTTGATGTAAATTATCTGTCCATGTGCGCGTGTACCATCGTAGCAGTCTTCACCTTGTTGTGTTAACAGAATCAAGAAATAGCTTTCTAGCCTATACTATTCCTGGTACCTTATCTTCGTCTCTCCTCTTTTTAGATCTTCGCATTTGTCAGTGTTAAAGTAAAATGACCATCTGTCCCACAACCGCTTGAGCACCTCTAGATCTCCTTGTGCTTTCTCCTATCAGTTCCCGTGTCCTTTCATTATGGCAGATTGGCACTACATTGGCTGGCTTCCATTACTTTGGCAACTCCTTCTTTTTCAGTGAAGAGACAAAGAGTTAATGGGAGGCGAGAAGTCCACAGCTACATCTTTCTGTCTCTACAAATACCATTTGTTGTTTACAGTGTACTCACCTATTTGTAATCTCCTATTTGTGCCTGCTGGATTAAGTTCAAGCTCTTGGACCCCGCTTTTCTAGCCGTTAGTGGTGTAATGCAGTGACTCCTGACCTATTTCTCAATCATACCTGCTTTTAAAGTTATGAATGGAGCAACCTTTACAACCTGCTCTTTAGTCCTCTTTGTGCCTCAGGAGGGAGCAGTCACACACTAGACCTTCTTCCCACACGGATTTACTACAAAATGGGCACAGTCGGCTGAAAGGAGTTTACAACGTAGCAGTCATATACACTGTCTAGTGTCTGGAAGCTTTTACGTACGTTTTAACCCTTTAACTGCGCAAGGCGTCTGCAGGCCCAAGGCTGGGGTGCGCTACGCACCTCCAAGTATTTGTATTTTCACGTTCCATTCAAAACTCCCGCGGCTACATGGGGGTTCACATCAGCTTCCTCAGGTCTCTTGTAAACAGACGCCATCTTTTAAAAAAATCACGCTCCATATTGCCGGGTGTGAGAGCCTCAGTAGTGAGTGAGCAACCAAGACTTGTGCTCGCAGCATGAGCGCACAGCACTGCTGTTCAGCGTGTGACCACAGCATCGCCTAATAATATTAAAATATATATATATATAACCTGTATTATTTAGCCATGATAGTATTATAGAAGAGCCTGAGTGTGATAATGACTGGGTACAAAGTTCAAATATCAGTGATTCAATGCTGTTCACGATGTTCACAGCGCTAGCAACAGCATCACAGCATTATTTTGACAATCTAAGAATCTTCAAACGACGTCTTAGGGTCCTTTTCAAAATAAACTTGTGGTCAATTACTCATTTACAGGAATTAGTGACCAGGATTGTGGTTATAATTAGCGTTGTGCATAGTATTGTGGAAGAAGGAATTTTGGTTAGGGAGGGAGGAAGGGAGAGAATTGAGGTAGCCTCACTGTGCATGGCAACCACTCTTGTTTTGCTCACCATACTAGCTTCGTGGTTCGCTATGGGGAACACACATGTACATGGGTATATACAGTGTGTGTGTATAGTGTAATAACAGCAACAGGAGTATGTTGAGTGGAGCTATTTTGGTGAGGGAGGTGACGTCGTAATCGTAGCGTCGTCTGCTGTCTGCTGTGTGATTTCTCATGCAGTGTATGGTGGCCACTGTACTGTTTGGACACAATACCGGCTTACTTGCATAGTTCTGGTAAATAAAACATGCAGATAGGTATATATAACATGTGTAAATAGTGTAATAAAAGCAATAACAGTATGGTGGGAGGAGCAATGTTGGCGAGTAAGATGTTGGAGTGAGGGAGGGCTGTCTGGGTGTGGCTGCTCACACTCGCGGTGTTCTGAGTGTGTTGATGGTGAATGTATATAGTATGTGACAGTGTATAGTGTATAGTGTGTACATATGTTATGAATATACATAAATGAACGTGAAACATTGGTGTGAATAACTGTATGATGGGAAGAGCAATGTTGGTGAATACAATGTTGGAGGAGTGAAGGAGTTCTGCCTGGATGTGGCTGCTCACACTCGCGGTGTTCTGAGTGTGTTGATGGTGAATGCATATAGTGTGTGACAGTGTATAGTGTGTACATATGTTGTAAATATACATAAATGAACATGAAACATTGTATGTGAATAACTGTATGATGGGAGGAGCAATGTTGGCGAATACAATGTTGTAGGAGTGAGGAAGGGCTGGCTGGGTGTGACAGCTAACACTGTGTTCTGAATGTGTTGGTGGTGAATGTATATAGTGTGTGACAGTGTATAGTCTGTAAATAGATTGTATATATACATAAATTAGCATGATACATGGTAAATATGTGCAACATATGTTATCACAAGTGTAATGCACGTAACACAGTGTCCTTGGACAGTACGGATGTTTTTCCTGCCATAATATAGTGTACATGTTCATTATACATAGCATTTGCCCGTAAAAACAAATAAAATGTGTTTGGAACTGTGCGCAAAAAATGAACAAAAATATATTCGCGGCAACTCGCGCGCCCTACTGGCCCCGGAGCGTACGTCACGGGTGAACAGGGAATGATGACGTCACACGCCAACTTACGGACCCCATAGCAGCCAAAGTAAGTACAATTTCGAATTTTTTGGGACATACCCATACTGAGGGAAGGGTTTTGACACTTTAAAAACAGTTATTTAAAGTGTCAAAATTATTCTTTTTAAAATTCAAAATTATGAATTATTCAAAATTCTCGTAATTTTTTCACGAGAATTTATTTCCTGCACTCTTGGGGGGGGGGGGGTCATATTTGGAGGCGGTGCAGTTAAAGGGTTAAAGTGGTGAGCAATGTGATTTGACAAAATATCCGGACAAATAACAATTTTTTTGTATCGGCGCCTCAGACAGTGGTATAATGGCCACCTCCCATTTCCTCACGACAGACCAGAAGCCAACAGGTTCGCCGGGCATTGGAAATTTAGCCGCTATTGCCCAGTTCCCTAAAGCTGTGTTTCCCCTGTACAGTTTGCATTGTTGGCGCAAACGGACTACTAACCCCGCTATACTGACGCCTCAGTGTTTTGGTGACATTGGTACAACCAGTGATACACAGGTGCCATAGTACCAGTGTTACACAGGTGCCATAGTACCAGTGTTACACAGGTGCCATAGTACCAGTGATACACAGGTGCCATAGTACCAGTGATACACAGGTGCCATAGTACCAGTGATACACAGGTGCCATAGTACCAGTAATACACAGGTGCTATATATT
Source organism: Procambarus virginalis (assembly GCA_020271785.1). Classification (NCBI taxonomy): domain Eukaryota; kingdom Metazoa; phylum Arthropoda; class Malacostraca; order Decapoda; family Cambaridae; genus Procambarus; species Procambarus virginalis. The sequence continues at coordinate 12,894 of WNGS01063654.1, read as the reverse complement.
ACGGTTGGGTGTTGTCGTTGATCCTTCTTTATGGACATCCCAACCCAAAACTCGGTAGAGTGCTTATACTTTACCAGGAGATCACCCTGGGCACTTCTGGCTCTTGGAGAGGGGGGGGCTCAACGTCACACGTTTAGGGGATGCGGCTCTAATACTTAGCCTCATTGTCACGTGCACACACCCACTCGAGCCGCTGTGACTCCCCACTCTCTCCTTATGTGATATGATCTCCTCAATCCCCTTTGTTTTATTGATTATTCATTCTATTCTGTCCACAGCTGTGGCTCTTGGTTCTTTCTCTCTCTCTCCTTCTTTCCTACTTCCTGAGAAGCCTCACTAGGACAAGGGCAAACACCAGCAAATTTGAATACATTTACTGTATATTCACAATACATACACGCATATAATAATAATAATAATAATGAATCCTACACTCTATACTATTTCAGTCAGGTTGCACTCCAACACCATCAGAACTCTATCATCTGCTTATCAAGTGGTATCCTATCTCCAGATTCACCACCTAATACTACCAACCTCATCAAGTAGGTCAAGTCTTATAACACAATGTTGCACTATCAGCAAGAGAATATATATCTATAAACATGTGCAAGGAAAACCAGCGTATGAATGCAATAACATAAATATTTGTATAAATGTTCTTTGATATACAACAATGATCAAACGATCACCCTATCAGTCCTAGAACACATATTTATGTCTCTGCAGGTAATCCAACCTACGACTGTAACTCTATACTTCAGTATAAGTACTCCTTGGCACAAAAATGGCAAACAATCACTCACCTTTCACTGCGTCTTGCACGCTAATGACAACCAAACACTCTACCAACTCCCTACAAGTAATCAACTAGAACTTCCGTCCACATCTGGAAGTTCACTACCCTGATATCTTCAGGTTCTTCCGGGTTTATCTACCAGGGTCCTCCACAGCGCTCCTGGCTGCTACACCATGAAGTCTTCCGTGAGCAACTATGGTGCTTCACCGCTTCTACCAGGGTCCTCCACAGCTCTCCTGGCTGCTACACCATGAAGTTTCCACGAACAGAACTGGAGTTTCGCCACTGGTATTACAGAAGCACGTGACACTTCTCTTCACTGCTTCTCCTCACAGCTCGAGGTCCTACTCTTCACTGTGGGGGCTACTCTTCCTCGGAGTACACTACTCCTTCCACAGTCTTGGAATCTCTTCCACTAACTCACTCTACTGGCTCGAAGTTCTCAGCAACTTCTTCTTCAGACAAACCTGCAACCTATTGACACGCCAATAAAAACGTTTCCCCTTAAATACATAAACGAAATAATCCACACAATATGATTGCACCTAACATATCTCTGATCTCTTATTACTGTGAGAGTGGATCCCCCATTTGGGCTGGTCCATGCTTCGCCTTGCCAGGTGGCCCTCGAGGCTGCTACCCCGCCAGGAGCTAGGCTCCCTCAGTCATCTGCCTGTGCTCAGAGGAGACGGACGTCGCTCCGTCCTCTAGGACGTTCCTCCGTCCTCCAGGACGTTCCTCCGTCCTCCAGGACGTTCCTCCGTCCTCCAGGACGTTCCTCCGTCCTCCAGGACTTTCCTCCATCTCCACTCTCTTACTTTAGGCCTTCTGCCTTACCAAAACATATCTAACTTATCAATAATCATTCGCTACTGTCGCTGGGCACATGACCAACTACAAGTAATAACTATAAACTGGCTTAAAATCATGCTTACCACAGATTGTCTAGTTGAGGGAGCCATCCCTCTGACGGAGTCTGATCAGGGTGCTCCCATGGCCCATGATAATGTCTCTGGGCGGCTTAACAAAACCTCCTTGCCGTCCAGGACTTGAGACCAAACGTTCCCAGCTCGATTCCACAGCTGGAACGTCTGCACACTTCCTTTCTTTTGAAGGAATATCACCTAGGGGTTCCCCTCTGACAGGAGCTCACTCGGAGCACAGCTTCCCCTCACGATGTCTGGTACTCAAGTGGGGTCAGAGCCCTCCCGAAGCGAGCCTCACGCCTCCAGCAAATTATCCATATCTCATAACCAGTCATTTATCTGTTTTCTTATTCACTGCCCACATTCTCAAACTCTCTGTAAAATTTACCAAATTATTTTTATATATGAATCTTCATGTCTGCATATCTCCGACCTCCTAGTCAGGTCAGGCTTGATAGAATAATTCTCAAAGGGGAGACTCGTTTTTTGGCTGCCTGGGATCATAACACATAGTACCAGTGATACTCACATGTAATACTACCAGTGATACACAGGTGCCATAGTACCAGTGATACACAGGTGCCATAGTACCAGTGATACACAGGTGCCATAGTACCAGTGATACACACTTGCCATAGTACCAGTGATACACAGGTGCCATAGTACCAGCGATACACAGGTGCCATAGTACCAGTGATACTCACGTGCCATAGTACCAGTGATACACAGGTGCCATAGTACCAGTGATACACAGGTGCCATAGTACCAGTGATACACACGTGCCATAATACCAGTGATACACAGGTGCCATAGTACCAGTGATACATGTTGACCAGACCACACACTAGAAGGTGAAGGGACGACGACGTTTCGGTCCGTCCTGGACCATTCTCAAGTCGATTGTGATGAGGAAGTAGAGACAGACAATAAATAGGCAAGAGAGAGCTGAAGAGCAAAGTAAGGTGTAGTAGAGGGGATAATAATAATAATAAGAGCTGCAGAAGGCCTATTGGCCCATACGAGGCAGCTCCTATTATAACCACTAAAGGAGAAGGAGATAGGAATAAGAAGAGGACAGCAAGGGAGCGTAGGAGAACAGAGAAAGAAAAGGAAAGAGAAAGAAAGAAAATAGATGAGGTAGGTTTATGTTAGGTCACGTTTGGTAGAAAGATTAGAGCATTTGAATATATACTGTGAAAGGGAAGAGTCCACAGCAACAAAGCCAGGACTCAAGTTCATGTTGGGTACATTGTGTATTAGAGCCGATTCCACAAGACGCCGTCTGTGTAGAGTAGAGGCAGGAAAGATTATTTTGGAGGAAGACCAATCAATGGGATGATTAGAATCCCTCACATGGCAGAAGAGAGCATTGTTAGTGTCTGAAGACTTAACACTTCTCTTGTGTTCTTTAAGTCAGTCATTCAGTGTACGGCCAGTTTCGCCAAAGTATTGGAGAGGACAAGACGAACAGGAAATAGAGTAGACACCAGCAGCATTAGAAGCAGGAGGAGCAGTGTGAACTAGATTGCTACGAAGTGTGTTAGTTTGTCGAAAGGCGAGTTTAATGTTAAGAGGACGAAAGGTATTGGTAAAAGTTTTGAGTTCAAATATGAAGGGAAGTGATACACCAGTGATACACAGGTGTCATAGTACCAGTGATACACAGGTGCCATAGTACCAGTGATACACAGGTGCCATAGTACCAGTGATACACACGTGCCATAGTGCCAGTGATGCACAGGTGCCATAGTACCAGTGATACTCAAGTGCCATAGTACCAGTGTTACACATGTGCCATAGTTCCAGTGATACACAGGTGCCATAGTACCAGTGATACACAGGTGCCATAGTACCAGGGATACACACGTGCCATAGTACCAGTGATACACAGGTGCCATAGTACCAGTGATACACAGGTGCCATAGTACCAGTGATACACACATGCCATAGTACCAGTGATACACAGGTGCCATAGTACCAGTGATACACAGGTGCCATAGTACCAGTGATACACAGGTGCCATAGTACCAGTGATACACAGGTGCCATAGTACCAGTGATACACAGGTGCCATAGTACCAGTGATACACAGGTGCCATAGTACCAGTGATAAACAGGTGTCATAGTACCAGTGATACACACGTGCCATAGTGCCAGTGATACACAGGTGCCATAGTACCAGTGATACACAGGTGCCATAGTACCAGTGATACACAGGTGCCATAGTACCAGTGATAAACATGTGCCATAGTACCAGTGATACACAGGTGCCATAGTACCAGTGATACACAGGTGCCATAGTACCAGTGATACACAGGTGCCATAGTACCAGTGATACACAGGTGCCATAGTATCTGTGATACACACGTGCCATAGTATCTGTGATACACACGTGCCATAGTACCAGTGATACACAGGTGCCATAGTACCAGTGATACACAGGTGCCATAGTACCAGTGATACACAGGTGCCATAGTATCTGTGATACACACGTGCCATAGTATCTGTGATACACACGTGCCATAGTACCAGTGATACACAGGTGCCATAGTACCAGTGATACACAGGTGTCATAGTACCAGTGATACACACGTGCCATAGTACCAGTGATACACAGGTGCCATAGTACCAGTGATACACACGTGCCATAGTACCAGTGATAGACACGTGAGTAGGGTAAATTGAGACGTAGACCCGGCGCAAGCCCTGCATTAGGTGTGCAATTGCACACCTGAAGCAGGTGAATGCGTGGTCTACGTCTCCCTGGGGGTTCTTGGGGGGACCCCGGGCGCGCGTGGCAGTGTGTGGCAGCGCGTGTCAGGTGTCGTTCGATGGTTGTGTGTCGCGAGGGGTAGCAGGTTGTGTGTCGCGAGGGGTAGCAGGTTGTGTGTCGCTGAGGGTAAAAGTGTAAGTATAAGAGGAGGTGAAGTGTCCAGGTGATCAATAGTAGTGGTAGCAGATGAATATGTATGAGTATGTGCCGTAGAGTAAAATCGTACGTTGATATATAGTTAAATAACAGTATGTAAAAAGGATATGTTGAGGAGGCCTAGAAAGGTGACCCTCTATACCATGGTAGTGTGGGGTGTAGGAGACCGTCCTTTTGAGATGGGTGGTTAGGGGTAAGGCACGTGAAGAAGGATAGAGGGAGAAGAGAATGGAGGAGAACAGGCTGAAGCTCTGACTGATAGCGCTAGTCTCTCATTCTTGTGTCTGTTTTATGTAGTGAAGTGTATATATTTTTTACCAATTCTCTGCCTGTGGTGTGGATCTCTGCGGGGTGATTAGTTTTCATTACAGACTCGAGCGGTGATCATGGTAGAGGTCTCAGCATCCTCCTCCCCCTACCCTGCGAGCAGAGCGCTAAGAATATGCGGCTCATACCAGCCACATAGGTCTGAGGAGTGACAACACATGTCCACATGGGGTCAACTCTTCGAAGGTTGAGGCATAACTGTTGTGAATGTCAACATCTGCGTTTTCCGTAGTCAGTCCTGCCCACTCCTCCCCCTCCATCCACATAGCAGGGCATACCACATACCACATACCACCACATATATATGAGGTCTTCCATCTCGCGCGCACCTGGGTGGGAGGGAGCCTTCAGGGGGTGGCTCACCTCTGTGAAGTTTGATACATAACCGAGGGTGGGTCATGTGTTTGAAAGGGTATTCTGTCCCCTCTTACCTCCGTAAGGGGACAGGGGGACGGCGTCAACAACACAGCACGCAGAACTTTAACATTAAGTCGCACGGGGGCAATATCCTATTATCGTGTTATTAGTAAACACGCACCAGTGCGGATGTCGCCCATCAACTTTAATCGTTTTCAAAGTCTACCGTGGGAGTCTGGGAGATGTTCACCCCGCCAGAGTTGTCACACCACTGCTGTTTTACGTTTAAGGACTGGCATTGAACTCTGTAGGGTAAGGCAGGTCCTAGTCAACAACGGCTTCTCCAATGGTTTCGTTGAAGATATCATAAGAAGGAAGGTGAACCGCTATGTAACCTCTGAAGAGACAACTAACACAACATCTATACCTCCTATTAGACTATTGTACAGGACCTTCTTTTCCACAGCTCATAAAACGGAGGAAAGAGTCCTGAAAGATATTGTTAATAGAAACTTTATCCCTACAGACAGAAATCAGAAGATACAACTGACGATTTACTATATAACCAAAAAACAGCCAACCTACTCATGAGAAACTCTCCAGACAAAAAGCAGAAAGCTTTAAAAGAGACCAACGTCGTCTATGCCTTTAAATGCCAACTTGAGGACTGTAAGCCTCAAAGGACTCAGTATATAGGCAAGACAACAACATCTCTTTCCAGGCGATTAACGATGCATAAGCAACAGGGCTCCATTAAGGAACATATTATCTCTTCCAACAACCAGACCATCACCAGAGAAATCTTAACAAAAAACACGGAAATCAACGATAGATACAACGATACAGGCGGCTTGATATCTGCGTGGCACTACACATCAAGAAGTCAATACCAGCAATGAACTACCAATTAATGCACAACTATATTCTACCCACTTCAAGACTCCGCTCCAATATAGAAGCATCAAGAAATATGGGCCAATAGACCCTCTGCAGTTACTTCCATTCTTACATTCAATTTACCCAGTTACTATCCCATTAATACCCATTGTTTCGTGTTCTGTCCTGTGTTGAAAGTTTTGTTCACCTCATCCAAAACTGTTGTAACATATCACCTCACCCAAAATGCGGGTTTAAAATGAAAAATGAAAGTTGTTTAAATCATAGCATAGTAAGAACTCTGTTTAGTGTTTGCAGGTTATAGTTGTGTGGGTGTAAACTAAAAGTCTTTGGAAATGTAATAAGTTATTACGAAACGCGTTTAAGTGTCCCGTCAGACTAGAAATAAAAATGAATTTTGCAGAACTGATTTTTCAATTACCATCAACAGTGAAAAGAAGTATAAGAAATATTGAGAAAATTCGTTTTAGAATTATTAATCTTACTTTTTCGGTCATATTTAATAATATACACACACACACACACACACACACACATATATATATATATATATATATATATATATATATATATATATATATATATATATATATATATATATATATATTAGTATATTTTGGTAGCAGTGAAAAGTAGCAGGTAGCAGTGAAAAGTATATATATATATATATATATATATATATATATATATATATATATATATATATATATATTATATATATATATATATATATATTAGTATATTTTTGGTAGCAGTTATAATATATATATATATATATATATATATATATATATATATATATATATATATATATATATATATATATATATATTAGTATATTTTGGTAGCAGTCTTTCCTGTAGACATATGTTATTAAATATGACCGAAAAAGTAAGATTAATAATTCTAACACGAATTTTCTCAATTTTCCTTATGTTTGTTTTTACTGATGACGGTAAATTAAAAATCAATTCTCCAAAATTCATTCTTTATTTCTTAGTCTGACGCGACACTTGAGCGCGTTTCGTAAAACTTATTACATTTTCAAAGACTTTAGTTACACACACACAGAACAACTATAACTGAACAGAGTTTAAATACCTGCATTTGGGTGAGGTGACATGTTACAATGGTTTGGGGTGAGGTGAGAACAAACACAGAACACGAAACAATGGGTATAAGGGAAGAATAGATCTGTAACTGCAGAAGGCCTATTGGCCCGTATTTCTTGATGTTTCTATATTGGAGCGGAGTCTTGAAGTGGGTAGAATATAGTAGTGCGTTAATTGGCTGTTGATTGCTGGTGTTGACTTCTTGATGTGTAGTGCCTCGCAGATGTCAAGCCGCCTGTTGTCGCTGTATCTATCAATGATTTCTGTGTTGTTTGTTAAGATTTCTCTGGTGATGGTTTGGTTGTGGGAAGAGATTATATGTTCCTTGATAGAGCCCTGTTGCTTATGCATCGTTAATCGCCTGGAAAGAGATGTTGTTGTCTTGCCTATATATTGAGTTCTTTGGGGCTTACAGTCCCCAAGTGGGCATTTGAAGGCATAGACGACATTGGTCTCTTTCAAAGCGTTCTGCTTTGTGTCTGGAGAGTTTCTCATGAGTAGGTTGGCAGTTTTCTTGGTTTTATAGTAAATCGTCAATTGTATCTTCTGATTTTTGTCTGTAGGGATAACGTTTCTATTAACAATATCTTTCAGGACCCTTTCCTCCGTTTTATGAGCTGTGGAGAAGAAGTTCCTGTAAAATAGTCTAATAGGGGGTATAGGTGTTGTGTTAGTTGTATCTTCAGAGGTTGCATGGCGTTTCACTTTCCTTCTTATGATGTCTTCAATGAAACCATTGGAGAAGCCGTTGTTGACTAGGACCTGCCTTACTCTACAGAGTTCTTCGTCGACTTGCTTCCATTCTGAGCTGTGGCTGAGAGCACGGTCGACATAAGCGTTAACAACACTCCTCTTGTACCTATCTGGGCAGTCACTGTTGGCATTTAGGCACATTCCTATGTTTGTTTCCTTAGTGTAGACTGTAGTGTGGAAACCTCCGCTCCTTTCCATGACTGTTACATCTAGAAAGGGCAGCTTCCCATCCTTCTCCATCTCGTAAGTGAAACGTAACACAGAATTCTGCTCAAACGCTTCTTTCAGCTCCTGCAGATGTCTGACATCAGGTACCTGTGTAAAAATGTCGTCAACATACCTGCAGTATATGGCCGGTTTCAAGTTCAAGTCGACTAAGACTTTTTCCTCAATAGTACCCATGTAGAAGTTTGCAAACAGGACGCCTAGGGGAGAACCCATAGCGACCCCATCTACTTGCTTATACATGTGCCCATCCGGGCTCAAGAAGGGTGCCTCCTTAGTACAAGCTTGGAGTAGTTTCCTCAGGATATTTTCTGGCATGTCAAGGGGAGTACATGCCGGGTCTCGATACACTCGGTCCATTATCATCCCGATTGTTTCATCCACAGGTACGTTGGTGAACAGTGATTCTACGTCCAACGATGCTCTTATCCCTGTAGCCCGTGTTCCCCGCAGTAAGTCAACAAATTCCTTCGGGGATTTCAGGCTGAAGTTGCACGGGACATAAGGAGTCAGTAAGCCGTTGAGTCGTTTCGCCAGTCTGTACGTGGGTGTGGGTATCTGGCTGATAATTGGCCGAAGTGGGTTTCCAGGCTTATGCGTCTTGACGTTTCCATACGCATATCCAGGTTTATATTCTCCAATAATCTTTGGCAGGTGGAGTCCGGATTTCTTGGCATTCACAGTTTCAATCAACTTGTTGACCTTTGTTTTCAATTCGGCTGTAGTGTCCTTCGTTACCCTTTGGAATTTAGTTTGGTCAGAGAGTATGTGGTTCATTTTCGCCAGATATTCGTCTTTCTTAAGGATGACGTATATTGGCGACTTGTCGCCTCTCCTGACAACTATCTCCTTGTTCTCACGAAGGCTCTTGGCTGCCGCTTTGAGCTCGGGGGTCAGTATGGTACTTCTGTAGTTGCCTCGATTCTTTCCTCCTTCTGCGATAATTTCAGCTTGTAAGGTGTCTTTGGTGGTGACCTTCTTTTGTGCTTCGAGGTCAAATATGTCGTCTTCGAAGCACAAAAGAAGGTCACCACCAAAGACACCTTACAAGCTGAAATTATCGCAGAAGGAGGAAAGAATCGAGGCAACTACAGAAGTACCATACTGACCCCCGAGCTCAAAGCGGCAGCCAAGAGCCTTCGTGAGAACAAGGAGATAGTTGTCAGGAGAGGCGACAAGTCGCCAATATACGTCATCCTTAAGAAAGACGAATATCTGGCGAAAATGAACCACATACTCTCTGACCAAACTAAATTCCAAAGGGTAACGAAGGACACTACAGCCGAATTGAAAACAAAGGTCAACAAGTTGATTGAAACTGTGAATGCCAAGAAATCCGGACTCCACCTGCCAAAGATTATTGGAGAATATAAACCTGGATATGCGTATGGAAACGTCAAGACGCATAAGCCTGGAAACCCACTTCGGCCAATTATCAGCCAGATACCCACACCCACGTACAGACTGGCGAAACGACTCAACGGCTTACTGACTCCTTATGTCCCGTGCAACTTCAGCCTGAAATCCCCGAAGGAATTTGTTGACTTACTGCGGGGAACACGGGCTACAGGGATAAGAGCATCGTTGGACGTAGAATCACTGTTCACCAACGTACCTGTGGATGAAACAATCGGGATGATAATGGACCGAGTGTATCGAGACCCGGCATGTACTCCCCTTGACATGCCAGAAAATATCCTGAGGAAACTACTCCAAGCTTGTACTAAGGAGGCACCCTTCTTGAGCCCGGATGGGCACATGTATAAGCAAGTAGATGGGGTCGCTATGGGTTCTCCCCTAGGCGTCCTGTTTGCAAACTTCTACATGGGTACTATTGAGGAAAAAGTCTTAGTCGACTTGAACTTGAAACCGGCCATATACTGCAGGTATGTTGACGACATTTTTACACAGGTACCTGATGTCAGACATCTGCAGGAGCTGAAAGAAGCGTTTGAGCAGAATTCTGTGTTACGTTTCACTTACGAGATGGAGAAGGATGGGAAGCTGCCCTTTCTAGATGTAACAGTCATGGAAAGGAGCGGAGGTTTCCACACTACAGTCTACACTAAGGAAACAAACATAGGAATGTGCCTAAATGCCAACAGTGACTGCCCAGATAGGTACAAGAGGAGTGTTGTTAACGCTTATGTCGACCGTGCTCTCAGCCACAGCTCAGAATGGAAGCAAGTCGACGAAGAACTCTGTAGAGTAAGGCAGGTCCTAGTCAACAACGGCTTCTCCAATGGTTTCATTGAAGACATCATAAGAAGGAAAGTGAAACGCCATGCAACCTCTGAAGATACAACTAACACAACACCTATACCCCCTATTAGACTATTTTACAGGAACTTCTTCTCCACAGCTCATAAAACGGAGGAAAGGGTCCTGAAAGATATTGTTAATAGAAACGTTATCCCTACAGACAAAAATCAGAAGATACAATTGACGATTTACTATAAAACCAAGAAAACTGCCAACCTACTCATGAGAAACTCTCCAGACACAAAGCAGAACGCTTTGAAAGAGACCAATGTCGTCTATGCCTTCAAATGCCCACTTGGGGACTGTAAGCCCCAAAGAACTCAATATATAGGCAAGACAACAACATCTCTTTCCAGGCGATTAACGATGCATAAGCAACAGGGCTCTATCAAGGAACATATAATCTCTTCCCACAACCAAACCATCACCAGAGAAATCTTAACAAACAACACAGAAATCATTGATAGATACAGCGACAACAGGCGGCTTGACATCTGCGAGGCACTACACATCAAGAAGTCAACACCAGCAATCAACAGCCAATTAACGCACTACTATATTCTACCCACTTCAAGACTCCGCTCCAATATAGAAACATCAAGAAATACGGGCCAATAGGCCTTCTGCAGTTACAGATCTATTCTTCCCTTATACCCATTGTTTCGTGTTCTGTGTTTGTTCTCACCTCACCCCAAACCATTGTAACATGTCACCTCACCCAAATGCAGGTATTTAAACTCTGTTCAGTTATAGTTGTTCTGTGTGTGTGTAACTAAAGTCTTTGAAAATGTAATAAGTTTTACGAAACGCGCTCAAGTGTCGCGTCAGACTAAGAAATAAAGAATGAATTTTGGAGAATTGATTTTTAATTTACCGTCATCAGTAAAAACAAACATAAGGAAAATTGAGAAAATTCGTGTTAGAATTATTAATCTTACTTTTTCGGTCATATTTAATAACATATATATATATATATATATATATATATATATATATATATATATATATATATATATATATAAATATATTATATATATATATATTATATATATATATATATATATATATATATATACATATTGTGACGGTAACGAGTTGGAAATGGTGGTCGGCAGTCTTCCAACTAGCAGGTGTCAGTGCTGGGCCACATATAATATATAAAAAAAAGAAAAGGAAAAAAAGAAAAAAAAAGGAATGACTGCGTGATTTGGTAATCTGTGGTAAGGTTGGAAAGACTAAAAACAATAATAAAAAAAATATGGATTTTAATAACAATAAAAAAACACAAATTGAAACAAAGGAAAAATCTTGGCTTACTGGCAAAAATAATAAACAATATAAACATGAAAATAGATTACGTTAATGGGGAGGAGAATTGATATACAAAAGTAAGTAAAATATGAATGCTGGAATATATGCACTAACTATGAACCTCTATTTGACCACACAGAGTGAGTCACTTAGGAGTTCACAGCTTGCGAGCACACAATATTCTGGCTGGCAGAAACGCAAGGGACTCCAACAATAACTGGCGACGACTTGTGATTGGCGGGGAGCCGGAGTGGAGTGTTGGTTGGCGGCCAATGAGGAAGCTGGATGGCCGCAAGTCGCTCGTTAGGCCGTTGAAGGGTTCGGCGCGTCGACCAGGTGCAGCAGGTGCTGGAGTGGGGGGGGAAGGAGGGAGTTGCTGGTACGTGTAGCTTCGTATGTACGTTTAGCCACTACAAAACGTATCTTGTATATTGATGAGGACAGGCGTGATTCGCAGAAATAGCAGGCTAAATCTCTGATAAGAGATTATCGTCACAACTCTCCCCGAAGCCTGCCGTTTCGGGTGAATCACGTCCACTGGAGGTAGAGTGGGAGGTGGAGCTGCCTCTACCTCATGCACTCTGGAGAGGGCATCAGCGATGATGTTATCAGGCCCCTTGATGTAGTAGAGCTTTAAGTTGAAGCCTTGAAGATATAAAGCCCATCGCAGCGGACGGTGGTTATTAAATTGGGCTTGATGTAAAAATCTCAGAGGTTGTGGTCCGAATAGATGGTAGTGGACACAGCACCGTGCAGATATGGTGGCAAAGTGTTGTAAGCTCAGCACGATGGAAAGGAGTTCCTTCTCTATAGTACTGTAGTTCTTCTGATGGAGGCTTTCACTTGCAACTGTAGTAGCTGACAGGTAGAACCTTCTCGCCTCGCTTGACTCCATTAAGACACTTCCGATGCCGGTACACCTGGCGTCGACATGGAGGATGAAAGGCTTCTTGATATCTGGTGAGGCGAGAATGGGATTAGAACAGAGGAGGAATTT
>WNGS01063650.1:0-10239 GCA_020271785.1 Procambarus virginalis | reverse complement strand
CCCCACAAATTTACATGTATTCTGCGATGCCTCAGGCAAAGCATATGGCTCAGTAGCCTATCTAGTTATACTCAACAATCATTTTTGCTTACATCTAAGGCAAGGGTAGCCCGATTAAAGGAGGTCACTACCCCAAATGGAATTAACTGCCTTATTAGTAGGTGTAAGACTGCCCATTGCCTGATCAAAACCTCAGTAATGTTCACCTTGGTGAAATAGTAGTGTGGTCGGACAATGAAGCAGTATTGCAGTGGGTAAAAAATGACAACAACAAAACTCCCTATGTCAGCAATAGAGTAAGGGAAATTCGTGAATTGTCTGCTGGTTATAAATTAAGACATGTCCCAACCAAGGACAATCCAGCTGACTATTTATCCAGAGGTTTGACTTTAAAGCAATTAGTTAAAACCGAGATGTGGTTTAATGGACCCCAATGGCTAGTTAGTGGTCAGTGGCCCCAACAGAAGCCGCAAGTCATTGTGACCAATATCACTACCCCTGTTGTGGATCCAGAACCCCTCGAATTTTAGCTATCAATCCTCATCGCTATTCCAGTTTAAGCAATTACTAAGAGTTACAGAAATGGTATTTGATTTCATCAACAAGATGGGGATCAAGTATCGATTTCCTAGTTCCATCAAATATTGGGTCAAACAAGCTCAACAAGAGACTTATGGGAAGGAATATGAACATCTCCCAGAAAGGTTGAGTAAGTCTCTGGGCATTGGCTTGACTCAGACAATTATAACATTTTGAGATGCGGCGGACGTCTGCTTCATGCAGAAATAAATTTAGATACGAAGAATCCTATACTTCTTCCACGTCACCACATCATTACTAAACTCATAGTTTTACATTACCATGAGCATAATACATTGCATGGTGGAGTATTAGATACTCTTACTGAAATCAGACAACGTTTTTGGCTTCCCCAAGGTCGCCAAACTGTTAAATCTTTAATCAAGTCTTGTATAATCTGCAAGAGATATGATGCTCGAGTGTGTCCTTATCCAGGTCCACCGCCCTACCTAAGGAGCGAGTCGTCACCTTCGTCCCTTTGAAACCACAGGTGTCGACTATACAGGAGCACTAATTTTAACAGGCACACCGGACAAGATTCCAGTGAAAGCCTACATTTGCCTTTTCACGTGTGCTACCACACGCGGAGTACATTTAGAAGTCACTTCTGACATGAGTGCAGAAGCCTTTCTGCAAGCCTTTCGCAGATTTGCTGCACGAAGATCTTGCCCAAAATTAATGATCTCGGATAATGGATCTAACTTCGTGGCAGGAGAAGCTTGCTTACAAGAAATATGGAACCATCCAGAAGTACACTCTGTGCTCAAACAGAGACAATGCTATTGGAAATTTATTCCTCCAAGAGCACCATGGCATGGCGGTTTTTACGAAAGAATGGTGGGAACTGTTAAGAAATGCCTAAGAAAAACCTTACACAGGCAGAAAATTAATCTCACCGAGTTACAGACCCTTGTCGTGGAAATTGAAGCACGAGTCAACAACAGACCTCTAACCTATTAACAGAAGATTTCTCCCAAAGAGAACCCCTAAGCCCCTCTCATTTGATTCATGGTGGTCTTCTGAGCCCTCTAATATCTCTAGGAGACGAGGATCCAGCTGACCCTTCGTGTGTCAAAGCAAGTGACTTAGTGGAGAGTTATAGACACCTTTCAAGAGTAATAGAGAAGTGGAATGAGGTCTGGACACGTGAATATTTAACTGCTTTAAGAGAATATCATTATGGAGCTGCAAGCCCATACAATAAAGTTCAACTTAAACCAGGTGATCTTGTCCTAGTAGACAGTGATGGACCCAGGTCAGATTGGCCTATAGGTAAAATTGTTGATATCCATCCTGACCGCCATGGTGTATTACGAATTGTTAAAGTTCAGTGTCGAGGCACTACTACCTTGAAAACACTAGAGAAATTAGTACCTTTAGAGTTAGCAGAACACGAGTGTTCTACAGATATACCTGTAACCCAAGTTTCAGAGAACAATGATTCTACTCAACCGAGCACAAGACCATCAAGAGTCGCTGCTCAGAACTGCAAACAGAAACTTAAACAATATTTTGATTCAATTCAAGAGTAGATAACTTATCATTTAAACTTGAGGTGACCATACTGATGCAGTGATGAGTTGATGTCCAGTAATTAGTTACGAGTCATAGTGACCTTGGACAGTAGCCTCACTGTATTGATGAGGTCTCCTTAATCTTAAATGATCCAACTATTCATAATTATTTTGTTAATATCCTTCTGTATCTTACAAAGGAATTATTCAATAATTTTCAATGTTTATTTACGTCCCCATGTTGACTTAGTCATCTACCACAGATTCGGGACATTCGTTAGGTACGTACTAACCTACTAACCCATGAATATAACTTCAGGATAGAGAAACAGGTGTACGTTAGTACAAATACCTGAACTACGACCCGAGTTTTCTCTCCCCGGAGTTATGTTGGAAATAACCAACAGTTCTATACATCATTGTATTTATATAACCAACAAAGTAGTTACTAAAATTACTAACTTATTTTAATCATTATCATGATTTATTCATTGCCAAATTCTTCCTAGTACGTGAGGAACAACAGGCAGCAACATGAATTTTCTCCACCATTTAGTTGGATTTGTAACAAGAGTCCAGTTTATCATTTCATTTACTAAAAATAGTTAACTTTGATTTCGTAGTATACTATTACTTACTGGAACTCCCTTATTTAACTAACATTAAGTATTCTAGAGGAAATTACTTGATGTAAATGATTTTACTTTAATTTCCTCGATTGGCTGCACAACTTTTAGTAAGCCAATTTATGTTACTAGAACTTCTATTTTATCATAGAAGAATTTAATGTGATATTAATACTTGCTATTACCTCTTCCTTCCTTAGTCAATTGCGATAAATTCATATTCATTTACGCTCGAAAGCCGCGCATGCGCAATAAGGAGCAGGAGGAAGAAGGGAGAGCGTCACTTGACACGTGAACGAGAGCACGGACGCCATTAACAGCGTGTAGCAGAGTTGTGCTTGAACTATTATTTTCGCTCCCACGATCAATTGAGCGGTGCCGCGTTATCTGGCACAACATAGCCGTGCCATAGACTATTATACGAGCATCTATAGAGTCAACGTCTTTCAAGCAGCAGCTGGAGGACGAAGAATTGCTCAAGTCTTCACACCAACGACACGAGGCTCGGCTGCTAAGTTTACCCTTTTGTTATTATGTGGCCACTATTAACATTTAGGATAGTAGTCGTTAGGCCGAATGCAAACCAACAAAATATAGTACGTGTCTTAATTAAATTTACCATCTAATTAGATGATTATCAGTTTATTTCTATGATACAAATTGTTCAGACATTAGCTGATAATTTACTACCGTCATCCTCATGATTTAGGATTTAAATGTAATTACCTATTGTGTAGAAGATTTCTACAATGTAATTGCCTTTCAGTACCAAGGCGACTTCAACCGAGGTGCTAGGCTTCCCCACCGTTCTGTGCAACAATTTACCTATGCAACACGTCGTCGGTGGAGTGTAGCAACTGATTACTTCTAGATTCACAGCTAAGCTGTCCATTTTCATCAGTAGCAATAACTCCATAGTTACAGTAGTGATCTCCTAAAGAGATCAATGATACTAACCCTTTGTTTTACTGATGTTGCTCAACATTTCAGTAGTATATTGAGGTGCATTTACCTCCATCAATATTATATTCTATATTTTTACTCACACATTTGATTTACTCTGGTGAAGAACCAGCACCAGAATAATGCTAGGGATGTATTAATCTTTTAGCATGTAACCCCCCAATTTTGTGTAGTGAATTTGACTCCATTCATATAATCATTACAGTTTTACCAAGATCCATAGGACACTAGTTCCTAAGATCAGTTTTTCCATTGTCTCTTTGTTTTCCACTTTTTCTCAAAAAGTGGTGGTCCTTCATAGCTATCGAAGTATATATATATATATATATATATTCATTTAATTATTAATTACTGGGTCTCAGAACCCAAAACAAGTTATTAGTTATTGGAGTCAGGTTTTCCCCACAAACATCATCGAAGTGTTTACCTAGGGATCTAACATTCAAGTTGATTACAGAGATATTGTGATTATGTGTTAATACATTGTTCACATCTTTTGCTGCAAAATATCTGCAATTTAGATCATTAAAGTGATGATTGTCATAGATAGTGGATGAGAGGTTTAGTTCTGGGTCTATACTTGTCTGCATAAAAAGGCTGGTTGCAGGAAAACAAGGCAAGAATGGCAAATTACAAAGTAGAATTAAGCTATAAAAGGGGGAAAAATATATGAGCAAGACTATACGAAACAAACACAAAATGAACAACAAAAGACAAAAATGAGGTAGCTTACAAGGGTACAATGGAGTAAGGGAGTATGGCGAGGCTAGGCAACCTAGGTAATAAATGAAATCAAAGAAAAAAACATATAAACATAGACTATACAATACAAAAGATATAGATATACAAAACAAAGATATAAACAAGACTATACAATACAAAAACAAAATGAACAAAAAAGAAAAAATGAGGTAGATTGCTTACAAGTACTCTCAGGTACACTGTAAGTAACAATTTGCAATTTGAGACACAGGCAAAGCCAGGGGTACAATGGAGTAAGGGAGTATGGCGAGGCTAGGCAAACTAGGTAATAAATGAAATCAAAGAAAAAAGTTGAATAATAAACATAGGCAAATTTAAGCTAATCATTATTAACTATAACTAGTTCAGTTGTGACTGAATAATTAATAAGATCTAAAGAAATATTAATGCACTCAATTAATTAAGTCCAGTAAAAGACTAGTAAAGAGTAAATTAAAAATTAAGTTAAAAAGTGAAACAAGGAGACTTAAGATACCTAGCCTGCACTAGGTGACAAGAGAGTTAATTAAGTTGATTCATTGAGAGTGATAATAAGGTGAGACAAACCACATTGGGAGAGGAAAGTGTTGAGGTTCTCTTCATTAGCAAATATAAACATTTTACCCCCTGCAGTCTTTCTCACTTTAATCAATCCATCTCTAACAAAGCACTGATGAATCGCCTCTGGGTTTTGATGAGGGATTTGACGCAGGCGGTAGAGGAGTTGCTGTCTTTTCCTAGTCAAGCACTCGTTGATGTATATTCCCTTCCGTTGGGATGCAGCTGTCCGGACAAGATGCGATTTCATGGACTGAACCGCTGAACCTTGGGTTGAAGTCATCACCTACCATCGTCTCCTGTAGCACTATGACGTCAGTTTGGTGTTCACGGAAGTACTGTATGATGTCATTAATTCTATTGCGAACTCCATTACAGTTCCATTGCAGTATAGTGAGATATTGTTCATTGTTATTATCCATTTTGAGGTTGTTTGTCATCAGCTGCACGTGTGTAATTATTATGTTCACATGTGTCATCGTGTATTCCATGGTGTTTGGTGTTACTGTGTGTACTGGCGTCACTGTGTACACTGGTGTTATTGTGTGCACTGGCGTTACTGTGTTCACTGGTGTTACTGTGTGCACTGGTGTTACTGTGTACACTGATGTGCTGGTGTCCTAGTTGTGTCTGCTGACGTACCTCGGCAGTATGTGTTGCATCATCTTGCACCAGGCTCTGGCTTGCAGGACCTCCACTTGATGGACTCTGCCGTTGCAGGATTTGGAGGATTTGTTCCTGAGTGTTCTTAATATGGCAGAGGGCTTTCTCAAGTTCCGTCTGCTTTTGCAATATTTGGTGGACAACTGGATGAGATCTTATCACGCGGTCTAATATTACTGTAACACAGACCTGAGTGACGACCTCCTGGGGGTCAGGAGTGCCTGGAGGGGGAGGCAGATGGGAGACAGTGGAGGGGTCTGATTCATTGGTATGGGTTTGGAGGTTAGGTGGTGGTGGTGTGACACCGTGGGTAGAGATTGAGGTGTGGGTGGGTGGGTGGGTTCCCTGGAGGGGAAACAGGTCCCTGAACTGGACCCTGGGCTGGTCCCTGAACTTGACCCTGGGCTGGTCCCTGAACTGGACCCTGGGCTGGTCCCTGAACTGGACCCTGGGCTGGTCCCTGAACTGGACCCTGGGCTGGTCCCTGAACTGGTCCCTGGCTTGCTGTGGTACTGTTAACGGAGCCATTCCCGCCTGGACCACCTGCGGTTTGATTCGGTGGTTTCGAGCCCCGCCATGTAGGCCTCGCGCTGCAATACCTGTTCCAAGCATGGTGGGGTTGCTTGCAGCTGGCACATTTAGGTGTTACCCCGCCACTCCCACCTGGTGCAAACTTAGCTAGGCACTGCTTGGTGTCGCGAGAGCCACTGCAACATCCACACCTAATTGGGCGATCACATTGCCACGTTCTGTGATCCCACCGTTGACAGTTGCCACACAAGGACGGGCTGCCAATATACCTCTCCACTTTGCACGCCCTCATGCCTGGTATTTTAATGACTTGGGGCAGGTCTCCCTTCCACATAGCAATTGCTTGATTTTTGGCCAGTCCCCCTGGTCCAGTGTTGCGCTCCACCCAAACAATCTGTTCATGGTCCTTGAGAAATTCCACGTCAACATGAATACTATAGTTCTTAATTATAATTTTAGTTTGTCATGTCTGTGGGTTTGCTTCCAACAATTGAACGTTCTTACCTTCATACTCGAGACTGGTCTCTGTGAAGTACTTCAGGGCACTGTAACCCTGCACCCGTGCACTAACATTGCCACCTATACACCTGGTCTCTATGCGATACTTTGTGCTGTGGGCGCGGGCGGCCTCAACAATCCATCTGTACTTATCTGCTGCTGTCAATCCCATTGCAGGAAAGATTAGGGTGTGCCACTCACTGTCTTCGTCTTGTCGTCGTTGTTGTTGTTGTTGTTAAGGTTGCTGCTGCTGTTGCTGCTCACCCTGTCGCTGTAACCTGTCCCGGTTCCTGCTGTTTCTGCCTTTGACTACTTGGTAGGGACCATCATCGTCTGTTGTAGAGTCACTTGTACCAGTACTGTTGGAGGACCCCGGGTTGGGATCCTCGCCGGAGGGCCCCGGGTGGGGATCAGCACCTGGGGGCCCCCGGCGTGGACAGGAGCCCCCGCCGGGGGGGGGGAGAGATAGGGTTTCCGGGCACACCAGCCATGGTCACTTGTCTCAAAGTCTTACTCTTCGTGTCAACAACCATCTATTTGCTGCGGCTCACTTCATGTGTTGTTGGGTGGTATGTCTTCAACACTGCACTCTAACCTACACACACACATGTACATATAGACACCTATCAGGCACAAGGTTTACACCCACACGTAGTGTAGGGGCACTATATGTATATTTTTTCAATGTTTTTCATTTTTTATTTTATTTATATACTCTCTCATCATACTTTCATGCAAGAGGAGCCACACATCAATGGTTTATCCAATAAAATCAGCAGACTTCTAGATGTTACTACTGCTTGGCTTAGACTCGGTTACAAGTATCTCTGTGAATTCTCATTATCTAAGTGGATAAATGGTCTAAGTGCTCTAACTAATTACCCTCTGTTAAGTTTGACCTCATACAATCAGCTGGTAAGCAAAAAACCAACCTCTATATAAATGAGTGCCTTACAAAGCAGCGTGGATCCCTCCTCTTCAGGCTGCGAAAAATTCACAAACTAAACCCTGGTCTTATCAAGCAGTGCTACACTAGGAATGGAACGATCATTGCAAAGAAGGAAAGTGCAGGAAAAAGATATGAAATAAAGTGTGACCAACAACTACTGGCCGCCTTTAGTGATTGTGGTATATCTGAAAATCTGAACCCGACCAATGCCAGTATTTAAAATAAATCTTTCAGTGCCTGAGCCTAACCAAATTTAATCTATCTTTGTCCAAGGTGCTGTCTCTGCCTTACCATTTACCTAATGTTCTCTCATTCATATAATTTCCTAAATAATCATCAAGTCTCCATGCACTTATGCAAGCATCTACCTCAGTATCATTGTAAAATTTTACTCTTAAATCTAATCTTACCCTATTCTTTTTAATTTTAAATTTAATTATACTGATTTATGTCATTTATTGAAATTAATTATTGATCTCATTTTGTTCTCTTAATTAAGTTCATACTAATTATAGGTTAAAAACTAAGCTAAATAAAATTTATTATCTTTAACACTATTTTACTTTACAATTATCATTTGTCAAATTTTTTATACATTCATCTTGACAGTCTCTACCGATTTTTTGTTCTCTCCACCAAACTTGTGTATCCTTCATGGCTATCTAGTGACCTTTATTCTACTTCTAATTGTTTCAATTCTTTTGTCTACTTGCATTTATTGTTGTGTTTTGCTATAATTATTCTCTAATTATAGCAGATTTGGTATTTATGTAAGCATTTACCTCAGTGTCTTAGTAAAATCTTGCTCATAAATATAATCTTACCCTGTTACTTTTTTTTTAATTTTTAAATTTAATTGTAATTTGATTTATACATCATTTATTGTAATTAATTATTGAACTCATTTTGTTTTCTTAAGTTCATACTAATTATAGATTCACAACTAAGCTATATTAAATAATTTATTTTTAAGATTATTTTTACTTACGATTATTACCTGTCTCTATTTTTTGCTATATATTATCCTTGTCAGTCTACTGAATTTTTCTTTTCTCTTAACCTAACTACTGTATCCTTCCTGGCTATCTACGGGGATCTTTACTCTACTTCAAATTGTTTCTATTTTTTGTGTACCTACGTTTATTGTTGTGTTTTGCTATAATTACTTTCTATTTACAGCAGATTTAGTATTTAACAGTTCCTGTAATTGCTTATATCATATTGTATCGTGACATTATTTTATCTATATGCTTACTGATATTGATCCTGATCGAAATCTTCTGTCCCATATCCACACAAATCAGCACATTGATCATCATTATTGCAGGTATTACACAGCAAATCTTGCAAAAAACAAACTCCTAAATTTATTTATTTATTTATTTTATTTATTTATTCATATACAAGAAGGTACATTGGGAATGTGAGAATATATAATATGGTAATTACAATCTTGTAAAGCCACTAGTACGCGCAGCGTTTCGGGCAGATCCTTAATCTAAGAAAATTTTAAATAGGTAAATACTAGCAAAATTTATAATAAAGAAATGATAACAGTTACATGGCAAGAAGAAGAAAAAAAAAAGATGAGAGAAAATTGTAGGTACAGATTGTAGGTGTACTGTATTAAAGCACTTAGGTAGCTAAGATTGATTGCAAAGATAGCTTGAATGGTAGTTGACAAAAATTGGTAGGCACAATACAGCAAATGGCTAGCACATAAAGGAAGACAGCAATGAACACAATGATAGGGTTGTTTGGGTTAAATGCATAAGAATTAGGAGATTGGGTAACACTAGGTACAGAGCAAAAATAAAGCTCAGTGTAGGACTAAGAAGATGAAATTAAGTACTTTTTGGTTTTGCTTTTAAATAAGGCAAAAGTTTTACAATTTTTCAATTCACTAGGGAGTGAGTTCCATAGACTAGGTCCCTTAATTTGCATAGAGTGTTTACACAGATTAAGTTTAACCCTGGGGATATCAAAGAGATATTTATTTCTGGTGTGGTGATAAAGTTCCTCCCGGACAGGCCAACCACGTGTTATAAATGATGGTGGGCTTGCTATGGGGGAAATGGTACTATTAAGGGGTAAGGGTAAGTAGAATACAGAGGTATCAAATATGGGAGAACTAAAAGGCCCGGCCCCCAAAATAAAATATCCACAGTAATAAATACTTGCTACTAAACCCTGTTAGGCTAGAGGTAGATCGTTGTACTCCCACACAGGAAGAAGGGATACTCTGTTCAAACTTACTTATTTATTAACCCCTTAACAACCCCCCCATACACAATCACACCAATAACAATATAATACTAACTTTACCACACAATCTTACATTAAAAGCCTTGGTCCACATAGACAGGATACAAGGTTTTACACTGAAAACAAGCTAGGGCTCTAAACAAGCTCTACTATAAAACACTTGAAGTTAGAGTCAGCTTAGGGTAGGGAGACCACGTGGTTCCACTGAGACCCCCTATAGAATAACTATTAAGATAAACACTTAAAAACACCTACTACACCCTAAGTATACTACTCTACACATAGAACATGGGTATGCCAGAATATAACATAAAAAAATCGCAAAGATGACTTAACCAGACGAAGACACAGA
>WNGS01063628.1:17756-39466 GCA_020271785.1 Procambarus virginalis | reverse complement strand
TCTATAAATCTCAGAATTTCTCATAATATTGCATTTTTATGCAAGTTTCTTGCATTTTGCTTTGTACCAAAAATGCATCGAATTTAGCAATATTTTTACGTTTATCATCCCGTTTTTCTTTACGTGATTTAAACCACAATAGTATCAGGCAATATTTCACGTTGCCTTAAATTTGTGTGATTTTCAAATCACTATTTGAAACCTCGTTAATAAGGTACTGTAGTGAAGATATTGAATTGGAGAGAAGTTCTGTGTTTTATTGCATATATCGAATCTGTTTCAGTCGGATTAGAGCTGTTTTACGTGTACATCTTGCATCGGAAACTATAAACGGAAAATCAGGAAACAGGTTTAGTTACTTATAATGGAAAACACATTGACTTTGTATCATTTGTACTTGGACCAACATTTTCATATGTATCTTCAAGAATCTTAAATATACGAAACCTCGCTTTATTATTTGAAGTAGTAAATCCTCAAATTTAGGTAAGTATTGTACTTTTTTCCAACGTTCTTCGTGTCGTGGTGATTTAAAGTAAAAATAGTCGTTTTTACCAATATTTCGATACTACTTCATGTTTTCACACAGATATGTGATTTGGACCTGCAAATCTCGAATTTCGCGTAATATACAAATCCTCAAATTTGGTGAATATACGTGAGTTTTTTCACATGTTTTCATGAATTGTATTACGCTAAAGATATTCGTATGTTACCAATATTTTCGCATTCTACTTTCATGTTTTCCTCACGATATGTGATATGGCCTGTAAATCTCCGAATTTCGCATATATTGCATTTAGTATTTCAAGTTTTCCTTGTATTTAGAAGTTGTTTTTTTAAAGAGTTTTCTTGAAGCAAGTTTTAGTTATTGAGTTAATTTGAAGCAATTTTAGTTATTGAGTTAATTTGAAGCAATTTTAGTTATTGAGTTAATTTGAAGCCAAGTTTTCTTGCATTTTGCTTTGTACTAAAAGTCATCGAATTTAGCAATATTTTGACGTTTATCATCCCCTTTTCCGTTATGTTATTTAAAACAAATATTAACGATTTAGGCAATATTTTGCCGTTTTTCCACGTTTATGTGAATTTTCAGTTTATTGTTATTAATACATTAATATACGATAAAAATGATCCAAAAACATAATTGATTACAAATTAACCTTAAATACGTTTTTTCAATCAACTATTTTATGCCTCTTTAAATTGCATATATAGACGTTCAGCCGGATTAGAGCTATTTTACTCAAACATCTTCCTTCGGTAATGTAAAAGGAAATCAGGAACAATTTAGTTAATTCCAATCAAAAAACACATTGATTTTTATCATTGTATTTGAAACAACATTTTCATATGTCTTTTCAAGAATCTAAATAACACGAAACCTCACTTTATGATTTGAAGTAAAAATCCACAAATTTGGTAATTGTTGGGTATCTGGGGCTTGAACTCATATAATTAAATTATTTGATTATTATATTTTAAATAATCGAAGGACCACCCACTTTTGAGAAAAGTGGAAAAACGAATAATATTGATCATTAGAATGACACTAGAGAAACAGTGTCTATGGATACTAATTAAATAAATAATCACTTGAAAATAATGAATAGACTGTATTATTAATTAAAGTCAAAGCCCTCAAATATCAATATTGGGGGGGTATTTCTAGAAGTTCATATATATCTAGGAACCAGTGTGGTTCGTCACTAGTTCATTGTGAGTTAATAACATAAAATCTGAAACTAAAATAGATTGAAGACTATGATAACTCAAATAATGAATATTAAAGATTATGAATTATTGAGCAGCAGTCGGAGCAAAACACATTAATTACCAAATCATCATTTCTGGCAATAAGTTATTCAATTTAAAGATCCTATATGAATTATATAGAAATCAGTAATGATATTAGATAAATTTGTACGAAATGGGAGTCTTAGCTGTAAGACGATTTCTGTAACGCTATTTCGTCATTCGTCCTCGTGGTCACAGGGTCCCAATAAAGAAAGAACCCGAGGTGAATATCACGAATGATGAGAAACAACTTGTCGACTCCTCGTATACACGCTGAAATCAGAGAAATTTAAGTAGCATTTGATTAGGCTACGATTTATTTCAAATATCCATGAAAACGGAGAAATTGTTGAAATTCAACTAACGTGAAAAAAATTCATATCGTGAGAAAACATGAACTAGTATCGAGATATTGGTAAAACGAATATGTTTACTTAAAATCTCACTACATGAAAAACGTGAAAAAATTCACTATTTCCAAATTTGAGGATTTTTACTTCAAATAATAAAGCGAGGTTTCGTATTATTTAGATTCATGAAAAGATATATGAAAATGTTATTTCCAATACAAATGATAAAAATCAATGTGTTTTCATTAGAATTAACTAAAATGTTCCTGATTTTCCGTTTATATTTCCGATGAAAGATGTAAGTGTAAAAAATCTTAAATCCGGCTGCAACGTCGATATATGCAATAAAAACAGAACTTCTCTCCTATTTAATATCTTACTTTGTAATCAGTTATGTGTTTGGATGATTTTAATCGTATATTTAATGAATTAATAACAATAAACTGAAAATTCATAGAAACGTGGAAAACGGCAAAATACTGCCTAAATCGTTAACATTCGAGTTAAATCAGATAAAGGAAAAGGGGATGATAAACGTCAAAATATTGCTAAATTCGATGATTTTAGTGCAAAATAAAATGCAAGAAATTTTGCTTAAAATGCTAAAAATGATGCATTATGCTAAATTCTGAGATTTGCAGGCATATTTTCACATATCGTGAAAAAATATGAATTAGTATCGGAATAGTGGTAAAAACGAATATTTTTACTTTTATTAAAACTACATGAAAAACGGGAAAAAGTCACTATATTACCAAATTTGAGGATTTATACTTCAAATCGTAAAGCGAGGTTTTGTGTTATTTAGATTCTTGAAAAGACAGGAAAATGTTGTGTCCAACACAAATGATAAAAATCACGTTGTTTTCATTAGAATTATTAACTAAAATGTTCCTGATTTTCCGTTTATATTACCGATGGAAGATGTACGCGTAAAACAGCTCTAATCCGGCTGAAATGTCGATATATGCAATAAAAACAGAACTTCTCTCCAATTCAATATCTTACTCAGTATTTTAACGAGGTACAAATAGTTGATTGAAAATAAAGTATTTAAGACTAATTTGTAATCAATTATGTGTTTGGATCATTTTTATCGTATATTTAATAAATTAATAACAATAAACTGAAAAATCACAAAAGCGTGGAAAAACGGATAAATATTGCCTAAATTGATGATATTAGGTTTAAATCACATAAAGGAAAAGGGTATGATAAATGTCAAAATATTGCTAAATTCGATGATTTACAAAACCAAATGTAAGAAAACTTGCTTAAAAATATAATATTATGCGAAAATCGGAGATTTGCAGGCCAAATCACATATCGTTAGAAAACATGAAGTAGTATCGAAATAATGGTGTATACGAAAATCTTTACCTATGATCTCCTCAATCCCCTTTGACTCACTAGATTTCCGTCCTACCCTGTCGACAGCAGTGGTTCCTGTTTCTCTCTCTCCCTCCTTCTGTACTATTTCCTGGGAAGCCTCACTAGGACAAGGGCAAACACCAGCAAATTTGAATACCTTTACTGGACGAAGCACATACACAATACACACACATATAATAATAATAATAATGAATCCTATACTCCACACTATTACAGTCAGGTTGCACTCCAACACCATCAGAACTCTTATCATCAGCTTGTCAAGTGGTATCCTATCTCCTGGTATTACCTAATATTACCAACCTCCTCAAGTAGATCAAGTCTTACAATATAATGTTGCACTTTCAGCAAGAGAATATACACACATATATATCTATAAACATGTATAAGGCAAATCAGCATATGAATGCAATAACATACATATATATATATATATATATATATATATATATATATATATATATATATATATATATATATATATATATATATATCAATATAAATGTTCCGTGCCACTCAACGAATCAATCGATCATTCTATCAGTCCTAGAATACATATATCTGTAGGCAATCCTGCCTACGACCATAACCCTAAACTTCGGTATAAACACTTTGTGGTACAAAAATGGCAAACGATCACTCACCTCTCACTGCGTCTCGCACGCTAATGACAAACACTCTATCACCTCCCTACAAGTAATCATTTAGAACTCCCCCTTCCGCATCTGGAAGTTCACTACCCTGATATCTTCAGGTTCTTCCTGGCGTAACCACCAGGATCCTCTGCAGCTCCTCCAGGCAGCTTCCATGAAGTTTCCTTGAACAATTATAGTGATTCTCTACTCCTACTAGGGTCCTCCACAGCTCTCATGGCTGCTGCACCCTAAAGTTTCCTCGAACAACTGTGGTGCTTCATCTCCTGTACAGAAGCATGTGACACTCCTCCTCCACTGCCTTGGAGTCTCATCAACTACTCCTTCTGTGCTTTATTCGAAGATCTCAGCAACTTCTTCCCCAAAGACAAACCTGCAACCCATTTACACTCCAATAAAATGTTTCCCCTTTAACACATAAACAAAATTAATCACGCAATATCTTTGCCTCCAACCTCTATCTGTCTTCTGCATTATGTGAGAGTGGACTTCCCCGTTGGGCGGGTCCATGCTCCACCTCGCCGGGCGGTCCTCCACACTCTGTGAGGGTCCTCCGCCGCCAGGCCCTCAGTCACCTGCCAGCGCCCAGAGGAGACGGATGTCGCTCCGCTCTCCTCCCTCTCCACTCTCTTATTTTAGGATTTCTGCCTTACCAAAACATGTCTGGCTTAACAATAAACATTGCTACTGTCGCTGGGCACACGACCAATTACAAGTAATCACTATGAACTAGTTTAAATCGGGCTTACCACAGATTGTCTGGTCGAGGGCACTCCTTCCTCTAACAGCGTCTGATCAGGGCGCTTCCACAGCCCACGAAAATGTCTCTGGGTAGCTTAATACGCACTCCTCGCCGTCCAGGACTTGAGACCACAACGTTTCCAGCTCGATTCCACAGCTGGAACGTCTGCACACTTCTCTTCTCTTGGAGATATATCACTAGGGGTTCCCTTCTGACGGGAGCACAACAGAGCGCGGCTTTTCCCCTGCGATATCCGGCCTCAAGTGAGGTCAAAGCCCTCCAGAAGCGAGCCTCACGCCTCCAGCAAATTGTCCACATCTCCTAACCAGTCATTTATCTGTTTTCTTGTTCATCGCCCATAATCTCAAACTGTTATTTAAATCCAACACACTATCTTATATCTGCGTTATCGCCTCTACATTTCCTGGACCTTCCAGTTAGGTCAGGCTTGCTGAATAACTCTCAAGGGGGAGACTCGTTTCTCGTGCAGGCTGAGATTGAAAATCATAACAAATGCAGTGTTTCCACAGGGCTACTATGTAGTGAGGAAAGAGAGAGAAGGGAGAGGAGGAGGTGGTGTGCCTTTGCTACTAAGAGAAGGTTGGAGTTTCGAAGAAATGGTAATTCAGAACTGTGAAGGTTTCAGTGACTACATATCAGGCACCATCGCAACTGGAGGACATAAAATTATAATAGTAGTCATATATAACCCCCCACCAAATGACAAAAGACCCAGACAGGAATATGATAGAAACAACATGGCCACCATCAATATAATAGAGAGAGCAGCTTCTGTGGCTAGCAGGAACGGATCCAGATTTCTAATCATGGGAGACTTCAACCATGGGAAGATAGATTGGGGGAACAGAGACCCACATAGAGGACCAGACACATGAAGAGCTAAGCTGCTGGATGTGGCAACAAGAAACTTTCTAAGTCAACACGTCAAGGGACCGACAAGAATGAGAGGAGAGGATGAACCAGCCTTGCTTGATCTGATATTTACCCTAAATGAGTCGGATATAAGGGAAGTTAAGTTGGAAGCCCCCTTGGGAATGAGTGATCATAGTGTATTGAGCTTTGAGTACCTGGTTGAGCTAGAAATTATCACCCCCCAAAAAAAAACTGGGAAACAAAGGGCTGGCGTACCGAAAGGGAAACTATTAGGAGATGAATAAATTCCTAAGAGATATACATTGGAACAGAGAATTCAGAACCAAGTCTGTACAAGGCATGATGGAGTATGTCACCCAAATGTGTTAGGAGGCTGTTAGCAGGTTTGTCCCAGCCCGACAGGATAAAAACAGAGAAGCAAAAGAAGAATCTGTGGTTTAATAGGGAATGTATGAAAGCAAAGGAGCTGAACAAAAGGGTATGGAGGAACTTCCGTAATACCAGAACACAAGAAAGTAGAGAGAGAGATACCATAGAACCAGGAACGAGTATGTAAGTGAGAGAAGAGCAGCTGAGAAAGGTATGAAAATAATATAGCTAATAAAGCCAAGACAAACCAAAGCTACTACATAGTCACATCAGGAGGAAGACAACAGTGAAGGAACAGGTGATGAAACTTAGGACGGGCGAGGACAGGTACACTGAGAATGACAGAGAGGTGTGTGAAGAACTCAACAAAAGGTTCCAGGAGGTCTTTACAATAGAACAGGGGGAGAAGTCACGGCGCTAGGAGAGGTGGCAGCAAACCAGGCGACCTTGGAAAGGTTCGAAATTACAAGAGATGAGGTCAAGAAGCACCTATTGGAGCTGGACGTGAGAAAAGCTATTGGGCCAGATGGAATCTCACCATGGGTATTGAAAGAGTGTGCAGGAGCATTTTGCACACCACTCTCCATAATGTATAGTAGGTCACTGGAAATAGGAGACCTACCAGAAATATAAAAGACTGTGTCGGGGTATTCGAGTAAGTAACCGTACTTAATGTCCTGTTATGGTCGCTAATGTCGGGGTATCTCTCTCTCTCTCTCTCTCTAGTCACCATCAAGTAGTATTAGCGATAACTGTCACTTACTGTAGCCCTGCGGGTCTTCACTCAATCCTCGCAGCGCCACTGTTCGCCAGGAGAGTCTCCCAGTCAATCTCCGGCCAGCCTTATAGCCAGAAGACGAGTGGGAACACGATCTACTCTCTTCCAACCGTGTGCCCGCCTCGACATGGGCTCTACTGCTAACTAAAAGGTCGCCAACTGGTGTTTCCCATGTCCAGTAACACGTCACTGGTATTGTGGAATTGTGGTAGAAGTGGCAGAGGGCACACTCATTAAATCTGGTAACAGGCAGGTATATATCTCTATCTCTCTCACTCTTTCAATGGACTCAATAGCAACAAGCAATGGAGGGGTAATAGGAACACGAAGGTAGTTTTGTGTTTTACTTAAAAGCTTAAAGTATTATATCTCTATATCAGCAACAAAGCAACAAAGTACATGGCAGCTAATCACTCCCTCTTCATAAACTGGAGCGCAATAAGATGGCAACACTCCCCCTCGTGTCATTGCCAGCTGCCACGCCCCCCTCACTGTATAATCTCTATGTACTTGTTGTCCTGGTGTTAGGCGCCTGTTTCTTTAAATTCACAGTAAACACAATACTGGCACTCAACACCATAACTTGTTATAATGGCAATAAACGCAATAAATCACTGCACTGGCCTTAAGCACAATAAATCATTTCAATGGCAATTAACACAGTAACTCACTGTAATGGCATTAAACACCGTAGGTCACAATAATGACAATAAACACAATAAATCACTGTACTGGCCTTAAACAGTGTCACTTCAATGGCATTAACACAGTAAATCACTGTACACATGAATATACTATTCAATACTCCAGCATATATATATAGATCATTTCATCAATATCAATAATAATGAGATAATACTGGGCACACAGCCTTACACCAATAAGTGGTACATTTATATATACATATATTCTCTGGCATAATTTATAATATAAATGTCACATGAAAGTATCTCTCCTCGACACAGCAATCTCTTCGATAAATCACAGGTGCACTCACACACCACATATATATTTCGTGAGAACTCTCTACAGCCTCACTTTGCACATCTGTGCCTTACTATGACACAGACATCGGTGAGCCCTGTTCTCATCATAGAAGATACTCTGGCTAAATAGCTGACTAAAGGGGAATGGGGAGGGAAAATTGAATTACCTACTTCCACCTCAATGATATGGACTCGCCCTCTGTTGAGAGTTGAATTGAAGCTCCTGGTCCCGGCTCTCCACTCGTTGTAGCGAACGCCCCCCCACACACACACTGATGCTCTCTCCAGGAACCCAATCAACACCCCAAAAACGCGCCTTCACCATGCTCTATCCTCTGCAGGCCCGTGCTCCTCCACAACTTCTTGAAGGGTTGGAGTCGATATCCTGGCCGTCGACCTCTCCTCACAACTATGTCTGCAGACTTTCTCTCGGCTGCAGTCGTCCTGATTCCCAGCTAGTTCCATTCTTCTACTGCCTCTCGATGGATTGGCCCAGCCACTACGTCGTCACTAAACGGGTGAAACTGCTTCGATGTCCCATACGTCACTGCACAGACTTCACTTCTTGCAAAGCACCTGTCACTGGAGCACTTGCTGCTCAATTCTTGTCGATTCCTTCTTTGGTCCAACACATGGAATAAAGGAAGACCTCACAGGGTGCTTGCAGACTACAGGGTGATGTGTAAAATCCACCGGAGTGGGGTAAAACTGTCAAACTGACAGGACCCTCGATCGCACGTCCGACCTCCTCGACGTGTCGTGTCAAACTGCAGGCGCCACCGGGGTGCGATGTCCGGACCCCCTTGCTCTCGTGACGTCATACTTGCCAGGGGCGTTTCTCATTGGCTCCCTGTACTACGTCACTGTTCTTGACCATTCTGGTGCCACTGACGTCATACCGTTTTGGCGGTAAAACGGAGGGGGCCGGCGCCATATTAGCGTCCTTAAGGGCCTAAACCACAGGCCAAAACACTCTTCTTTTGCGAATTTCTCACCAACGCGAGAACACTTCATGCTCCCACATGTGTCAAATTATTCCCCAGAACGTAGAGAACGCTCGGGTAAAGTGGATATGACTCTTACAGCTGGCATGGCAGAAATATAAGGGGAGAACACCATCACAACTGCTAATTGTTGCGGTGGTGGTTTGGGTGGTGATGTTATCGCTGATGGACCACCCAACCCACAACTCGACAAATGCTCATATTTCACTAGGAGATCACACTAGACACTTCTGGCTCTTGGAGAGGGGCTCAACGTCACACGTTTAGGGGATGCGGCTCCAACACGCAGCCTTGTTGTCACGTGCACACACCCACTCGAGCCGCTGTGACTCCCCACTCTCTCCTTATGGAATATGACCTCCTCAATCCCTTTGTCTTACTAGACTTCTGTCTTACCCTGTCCACAGCAGTGGTTCCTGTTTCTTGCTCTCTCTCTCCTTCTTTACTATTTCCTGGGAAGCCTCACTGGGACAAGTGCAAACACCAGCAAATTTGGATACATTTACTGGACGAAGTACATACACAATACACGCATACGTATAATAATAATGATGAATCCTATACTCTGTACTATTATAATCAGGTTGCACTCCAACACCATTAGAACGCTATCCTCAGCTTGCTAAGTGGTATCCTACCTCTTGGTATTACCTAATGTTATCAACCTCCTCAAGTAGATTAAGTCTTACAATATAATGTTACACTACCATCAAGAGAATGTATACATATATATATACCTATAAACACATATAAGGCAAATCAGCATTTGAATGCAATAACATACATATATATATATCAGTATAAATGATCCGTGCCACACAACGAATCAATCCNATCAGACATTGATCCTTGAAATAACAACGTATCTCCTCCAAAGTATCGATGGAGTCGGCTGCTTCTGCATAACACTCAGCTAGACTGGGATCAGTACTCTGTAACTTACGCAAGGTCTGGAACTCTACAACTGGAGCGAGCGGGCAGGAAGTGGTACCTGGGCCACATCTTCCAGACCATCTGGGTCAGAATAAATTAGGGCTTTGGCACCGGCCTCACTCTCGACATCCACGTGAGCTATAATGTATCTTCAAGGTCCACCTCCACCTCCCTGTCTGAAGGGTCCTGGCCTCGAGAACATCCACCTTGGTAGTAGCAGGACTTACCACATTCTGCTTACCCATGATCTGGTCACAACACAGGCTGGATAAATGACACCATCATCTCATCTGGTTGAGCCAGTACTGCATTAGGTTTAGTATACATAACAGGACAATCGGTCCCACTAAATTTACATTTATCGAAGTCATTACCTACAATTATCAATCCCAGGAATGGGCAACTGCTCACTGACTGCTACAGTGCACCAACCTGGTGTAATAGAAGAATTCAGGTTAACCTAATTAATGGTACACGCTGGATGAGCCCTCCAAGTCCCTGCAATAACACTACCTCTCCAGTGTCTTCTGTGCTAACATCAGTAAGAACACGGCGAGAAATTAAAGACTGGGAAGCACCAGTGTCCCTTAACAACTGGACTGGTTTCCAGGTTCCACTAGTACATAATAGGGTTCCCGAATGTAGGTATGGATCAAATTAGTCATCCACTTGGGCATGACTGAAGCAACATTGGCATTAATGGTTTGCAAACCCTACTCAATATTAGACCAGTTGGTCTCAACTCTGGGTGCAAAGCATAACATGAATTTACCACATGACCTCTTCTCCTGCAATGCGTGCAATACCTGCTAGTGGTCGGAATAGCCGAACCCACTGCAGGCTTATTCACTACATTACTTAAGGTTGACAACCCTGTCGGTTGTTTCTCAGATTTAGGCTTTACAGGAGAAGGGTTAAGGGGAGAAGGTGAAGTAGCTGGTCGAGTCTGGAAAACATGTTGTTTATGAGCATAATGATTAGTTTTAACATTGAAATGATTAATGGGTGCTCTAAAAGGCACTTTAGTAAGTAGTTCATGCTCATCAGCTAGCTTGGCTAATTTTATAAGATCATTGGTTTGCTTATTTTCAGCCATAAACAAAGCTAATTTCTCTGGTAGACATCCCATTACTTCCTCAGTTACTATGAGGTCTCTCAAAGTCTCAAACTCTGTAATATTAAGTGCTTTAATCCATCTGTTAAAGTGATTTAATTTTACTCTTACAAAATCAGAAATAGTCTGGTCATGTGCTCTTTTTAAACTTCTGAATTTTATTCTATGTGCCTCTGGGATCTGCTGGTAAGCATTTAAAATACTTTGCTGAACAAATTTAAAATCGAAAGAATTCTCAGCAGGCAATGATGCAAATACCTCTTGAGCTTTACCCTTAAATTGTCCTTGTAATATGCTAACCCATTGATCTACAGGCCAATTCATGCTGACTGCTAGTTTCTCAAAATGCAAGAAAAATATTTCTGGATCTTCTTCATTAAACTTAGGCAAATCTACACGTTTACTGTACTTAGAAGAACTATTTGTACTCTCTGGATTATTACTAGTGTCACCCAAACCTGCCGCAATCCTCTGCTGTTCTAACCTGTTATTATTTTCAGCCATACTCTGCTGAATTTCGAGTTGTTTAGTCTCATGCTCTGCCAGTTGTACTCGAGCCTCCAACATCTGCTGTTGAGTTACCAACTCAAGTTGTTTTTGCTGATTCTGCAACTCCAACCTCTCCTTATCTGCTTCCAATTCAAGTTGTTTTTGCTGGTTCTGCAACTCCAACCTCTCCTTATCTGCTTCCAATTCAAGTTGTTTTTGCTGGTTCTGCAACTCCAACCTCTGCTTGTCTGCTTCCAGCCTAGCCATTTCTAATTTAGTCTCCAACTCCAACTTTAAGATTGCCACCTTGTCAACTGACTCTTCGTCTAACTCTCCCAAACACTCTTCTTCAAGTCTCTCCTCTTCCACCAAGTGTGTGACAATAACTCTTAACACTTGAGCTTTCAACATTTTACTGGAAACTGCTAGGTTCAATTTATCAGCCAGCAACAACAAACCAGACTTCTTTAAGTCTTTAATTTTACCAAAATTTGGCTGATCTACCAGCGCAACAACCTGATCCTCCATGGTTGGCTCAATAATCACAACTTACACTTGAAACAACACTGAAAATTATGCTTGGCCCCTGGCACAAGCTGAACACTTACCTCAAATCGTGAAGCGTTGAAAAGTTTTCACAGCAGCTCAGATTGAACAGATAATTACACAGGCTTGATTAGGCGTCACTAGATAATCACAGAGTACCTAGGAAGGCAATTGCTATTAATAATTAGCACTGTTAATTGTACAAACATTACAGGGAATTAATGGTATAAGATCCCGGACACAGGCCTCCATTTGTTACCACCCTCGAGACTAAATAAGGTTCTTCTCCCAGCAGTGTACATAAAAGATTTAAAATAGGCCTTTATAAAACAAGTCTAGGGGGTATAAGATAAAGCACTGCATAAAATGGGGAACAATATATTTATGCTAAGGGGGACAAACATAACAATTAATGGTACGTAAATATAGCCAGAAATATTTATCAGCATGCAAATTAAAATAAAATCCTTATCGAGCAATGAGCAATATTAATAGCACTTAAAAAACTTAAATGAGAGAATACAATATCATCTGACCAGGAAATAAAAACTTTGAATGACTAAATATACAAATCAAGGACTTAACTTATTACATGTCTTCACTCGACCACAGCCACCACGATACTGCCGGAGTGCTGGCTTCGCCTGGAGGGCGTCCACCAAAATATCAACTAACTATCCACATAACATTGTGGAATTACTAATAAAAAATGGTAGTACTAAATATCAAGACATTATTAATTATAAGAGTACACAATTACATTAATTTATACAATAGCATTTACTGACAAATAAATAGGAGTAATAAATCAAGGTTAAATCATAAACACTCGCTTGACAACACTTTCCCACGCTACTCACATATCCAACCTGATCAACCCCCACAGAGAAACACATGAGAATTGTAACACGAAAGCCTCATACAATAATATGCAACTCAAGCACACTAATACATTCTATAATATATATCATATAACATACAAAATCTCATATCATACAACTGGATGCTATAATAATTAGAGAATAAGACAATACAGTAATACAATAATTAAGAGTAATGAGAGGATCTTAACAAGATTCGTAACAGTTTTCAGCTTGAGTCACTGTTAAATTCCTTCAGTAAAGAGGTGGATCACCCAACTGCTGAGTGGATGACTAAAATTATCACCCAGAGAAAATTGTCTGGTGACAGACTCAATAAATTATATTTATACCAGAATGGTAATGTCCTGTCAATGCAGGATATATTTGCAGGTTTGCGCAATATAAGCAATCAATCAGCAAACCAGGCACTTAATGCCTCTTCTGAATGCACCGAAACTGTACCCACATCAGTTTCCTTACCTGGAACTCCTAAAGTGACACTGTCACTAGGTAATAAGGGTACTAAAAATCAATGTAATAACAATAGGTCAAACACTGATTCATCAGTAAGACCTAAGAGCTCCATAAGTGCTCCTAAGGGACCTAAGAGCCCCATAAGTGCTTCTAAGGGACCTAATAGTCCAAAGAGCAATCCCAAGAGTCCAGTAATTGCTCCCCAGAGTACACCAAGTACTCCCAAGAGAATAAATAACAAGCAAATGCAAGCAGCAAAACCATCACAACCTGCAGTTACTGTTTTACCTAAACAGGAAACCCCTAAACGAGCAGTAGGATGGGGATGATGTTTGTTTTGCAATCAAAAACATTCTCTGTATAAATGTACTAATTACCCTAATAGAGACACAAAAGTCAGACGACTCAAACAGTTACACAAATGTCCTAGGTGTCTCAAATCACATAATGTTAATAGCTGTGACACCCCGCTGAACACATGCAATAGGTGTAGAAGGAGCAAGCATCATGCTGCACTGTGCAAATTTGTCAAAACAAATTATGTCAATCCTAGAATAGGAGGTAGAGAATCTATACTAGTACAGTGCTGCAAGGTGCGAGAAGTGTACAGCCTGATTTCACCAGCATCTCAAGTGGATGCAACCTTGCCCACTGCCCAGCTTCAAGTAAAACAAAGGAGCCAAGATCACCACTCGTGGATTATTTGATCAAGGATCCCAGAGAACTTTCATTACTCAAAAAGCGGCAGAGGCACTCAATTTACAACCAATCAGACAGGTAAAATTAAACCTGTCAGGGATAAATCGAGGACCCCAAGAATACACAGTAGTTCAACCGTTTGTACGACTAGGTAGTCATGTCAAGGCTATCCAAGCCATTGTTGTAGATCAAATACCTTTTGACCTAAATATTAAGGGTCTCGGGTACACAGCCCACTTCCTGCAGGAACGAGCAATTAATTTGGCTGACAACAAGTTAACGTCTGACCGCCTTAACAATGTAAATGTACTAGTAGGAGCAGACTACTATTACCAGTTCATAACTGGACATGTTAAACGATTGGGCATGAATATGCTCCAATCTGCAGGTGGCTACTTACTTACAGGCAAAGTTATGAATGTGAACAAGCCTAGGCCTGCCAACAATAACAAATGAGTCAGCAGTAAATCAATTCTCCAGCAGCAAGCTAAAATGAGAAACACAGCTGAGTAATAAACCCCGATTGAATGTAGTACAATTAGTATTCGCCGAGATGTTTCATAGCTTTCTGTGGAAAACCAGTGGTCCGTACCTAAATAAGTACATGTCACAGCGACCAAACCACTGAATCCACTGCAGACCTAGAATTATTATCGACAAGTAATAATTGACCACACTCAGTCTCCCTAGGTAATAAATAATATTAGGCTGGAGAATCTAGCACTCCCTAGGTAATCAATAATATTAGGCTAGAGAATCTAGCACCCAATGCATCTAGCATTTCCTGAATTTAGTAATACTAAGAAGTCATCAAACAACTTCTATAATTATAAATTCACTAGGACCAAGGTCCATAATACCTGCGCGTAAGGTTTGCCAAGAAAACCTTATTAATTCAATGTTTTCTGACTAAGAGTTAGTGAAAAATTACTTGCATCAATTTTTGTTTGAGGTGTTTTCTTTCGTTTCTGCTTAATTATTGTAGGAGCGCAGCCTGAGCAAACTTGCAAACTTACCAATACGTAAGTGAATCTACAGAGAACTAATAACCTGTGAAAAGTTTAGGTTGGGAAAATATTACAAATTATCTTTGAATAAGATTAATCGTGGCAGTAATTAAATTTCCAGCAACCTTAGGTTTCCTTTCGTTTAATGCATTATCATTAAACCATCAGCATTGGTACTTAACATGCTTAATGAGCTCAATGTAGCTCACTTTTGAGTTAACGTAGTATTTGAGCGAATTAATGTTCCCCTTGCTAATACGAGCACTGCTTGCCATGGTAATTGAACGCTACACTGCTCCGCCTCGTTAATTCGAGTTCAATACAACTCACTCTGAGTTAGCGTAACAATTGAGCGCTTTAATGTTCCTCCATGTTAATACGAGCACTGCTCGCCATGATAATTGAACGCTACATATTGAATAGCTACAATAGCTACGCTATTGAACGTAGCCTGCCCGAAACGCATTGCGTAATAGTGGCTTTAGGCATTGTATGTACTAGCTCTACCTATAATTCGATCCATTAATGTAACCTCACTTGTATGTATATACCTTACCTGAATAAACATTTATTTATTTTATTTATTTACAATGCTCCCCGCGCTAATTCGAGCACTGCTCACCAGAGAATCTGCTTAGATTCCGTGCTTAGCAATTCTTCAACAAGGATCTTGCACTAATAACCCGAGCTGATCTTACAG
The DNA here is from genome assembly GCA_020271785.1 of Procambarus virginalis. NCBI lineage: Eukaryota > Metazoa > Arthropoda > Malacostraca > Decapoda > Cambaridae > Procambarus > Procambarus virginalis. The sequence continues at coordinate 23,676 of WNGS01063628.1, read as the reverse complement.
CTCACCTGGACCTAGATTCAGGAAGCTCCGTGTATTTCTTCGTAAGTGGGTTTGCTACGAAGGTTCCTAAGTGTGCCCTAAGAAGACGCTTTGGTGCAATTGAATAAGGTGCACTTAGGAAGAAATTTGTTGGTTCACCTGCGTGCCGATAGAGGTCACTACTGTGTTTCGTTTGGCCAATCAGAGAGCAGCAACATTCTTCATATTGAAGATTTAGCGCTGGCTTATCGGAGCTCTACTGCCTCCTATTTACGTCGAATTTTCTTATAAAACTAGTATATTTCGAAGTAAAACAATGTTTTTTCAACTTCTACAGGCAGCACCGACATTGTAGTAAACAAATATGTTACATTTGTTGTTTACCTACGTAATTCTAAGAGATACTGTGTAGCTGTCCTTGTTGCTCGGAAGATGCGCTGACAATTATTGTATATATTTACTGAATTTACCCAAGGGCCACTAACTATGTAGTGGCCTCGAAGAGGACAGAAAGCCGGCGGCTTGTTAAAGGGCCCGCCAATTGTCTTAATGATATTTTTGAGCTGGAATTTGGCATTTACGGCTTCAGCGGGTAGGCGGTTCCATGGGTTTATAGCCCTCTTGGTGGAAAAAAAAACATCTGTTTTCAGTCCTACTTGAGAGAACATACTCTCCAACACCATATCTGTGATTGCCCTGTTATCAGTGACTTCATACCAAATGGTATGAGGTATTTTGAGCTCTGTAATTACTTCATACACTCAGGAATATTGGAAGATATTCTTGTGCTGCACCCAGATTTTGCCAGTGGAGGCTAATAGATCAGCATTAAGTATTTTGTTCTCTCCTGATTCCATGTATGACTGGCCATCCTGTGAGGTGAGGATGTTGAATGAGCTTGTAGCTGGTTTTTGATCTACACTGTGTGGTCCTTTATACAGAATAGGGAAGCAGCACATTGCTGTGTATACCTAAACATGTTTAAAAATACATTGTTTGAGAGGAGTCTTGTAGAAACTGGTAAGAGTAATTATAATATAATGTTTCCATGATTCAGTGCTTACCTCTTGTGAAAATTGAGAAGAGTTGTTTAGTCAGAGTTGATTTATTTTTTGTATTGAGGCTGGTATTTTCTAAATTGATTCCATGTACAGTATGTCTAACCATCCTGTGAGATGGGAGTATTAGATAAACTTATAGCTAGTTTTGTATCTACACTGTGTAATATTCCATATAGAATAGGGTAGCAGCACATTGCTGTGTATACCTAATTTTCTTAATAAAAAAATCAGTAATAAAGATTTTAAATTATAGTTTGTATTATTACAAATACAGTACTGTATTATCCTTATTAAATCATGTTGACCATGGATCATTAAGATCTCATGTTGATATGTAATAGTCATATTTCTTTTGAACTGCTAATCCATGCTAATCATTCATTAAATTGTGCATTATGTCTCAATTTTTCACTTCCTTGGATATACTGTACAGTACAAAAAGATAGGATAAAAATAAACCAGTAATATTTCTTTCATTATATTTTTCATTTAAATAACTGCATCAATATTTTTACAGCTGACAGGATTTGTTTTACCATACAGGTGCATTATTTGTTAAAAAAAATTTGGTTTATTGTTACACAATGGTGCTACATAGCCTTCCCAGCTTGGTGCCTTCTTTTAATACTTACTGATTAAAAAATAAATAATAAATACATTTTATTCAGGAAAAGTGCATACAGTTGATTTACAAACATAATGTTGGATTTATAGACAGAGCTAGTACATACAATACCTAAAGCCACTAATACTCATAGCATTTCGGGCAAGGCGTGGGGGAAAAAACACTTAGACTAAAACTTAATAGTAATCGGGATTAGGTATAAATTGTGTTGAAAGAAGGAATAAAAAATACAAAAAGGGGGGTTAACATAGCATAAATCAGAAATTGAACATGTTGGTGAACAGCGTTGTTTAAAAAATAGCAAGACATGGGTTGACATTTAGGAGGTAAGTTAGGTTACATGGAGTTAATTAGGCAGTACTTGGTTTAACTCTTAAGCTGGTTTAGAGAGGTACAGCCTTTAACATGATTCGGGAGGTCATTCCACATTCTGGGTACCTTGATTTGTAGAGCACTTCTAGTTTGATTACACACAGCCAAATTGTGTAACAGGAAGAGGTCTTGGACACAAATTTGTTCCATGCTAAATGTAGAGGAATCAGCTGAGTATTCCTCAAATAAAATAAGTTGCCTCAGCTTATAAGGTAAATAATATAAGCATTTCTCAAATAAGTAGCTGCCTCACCTCACTGCCTTACTGCTACATAGCCTTCCCGGCATGGTGCCTTCTTTTGATAATTACTTGTTCCACACCCAAGTTATGTAACAGGAAGAGGTCTTGGACCCCTACTTCCCTCTCTCTTTTTTAATAGTCTATATAGTCATAATTATAGCTTTAAGTATTCAATAAATAAAGTTTTTGACATTTTTACCCTTCTTACCTAACATCATTTATGCAGCATATTTTTATTTTATGTCTCACCCAGATTTAATTTCAAAATAAAACCAAACTAAATAAATTAGAAATGGGTATGTATAGCTAAGGTACACCCTTACTACTAGGTGAACAGAGGCATTTGGTGATAGTAAATGATCCCATCAGGCAGGGCTCATCACCTTCTCTCATATTTCATGTTCACCAGTGTTTATTTACTTAATAACTATGGGTATAATATCTTGCTATTATAAAACTAATTCTAATATCATAAAAGACATATTTACTTTAAGTTTCAAGCAGAGAATCCATATATAACTAACACGAAGGACTCCTCTTCACTAGATTCAATTCTTATAATCTTTTGTTTATGTTCCAAAATCTTAAAATCTATCCCAGTGTTATGTAGTAGAGAAAAATTGAGTTATATCCAGTTTACGTAAAGCTACGAGTGGTCGAAACCACACTTAAATCCCGGAATGAACTTACGAAGGTTTTTCCACTTAGTGTAGCTACTTGAATACCGACGTAGCCGCCACGAAGGCGCTAAGAAGGAAAACGTTCTTAGCTAAGAGGAAAAACCTTCGTAAGTACCTTCCTGAATCCGGCCCCTGTGAATTAACGTAATAATTGAGTGCTTTATTGTTCCCCATGCGAATTCGAGCTCAATATTGCTCGCCATGATAAATGAACGCTATAATACTCCACCTCGTTAGTTCGAGCTCAATATAGCTCACTCTGTTAACTGTTAACGAGCTCAATCTAGCTCACCCTGTTAAGGAGCTCAATATAGCTCCCAGTGATAATTTGAGTACATTACTGCTCACAATTTAGCTAGAGTAACTCCACTAAGAATTAGTGAGTTATCACAATTAGCGTAGTCCTCTACTCAGGTAGGCTAGAAATTTAAACCATTTATTTAGGAAGGTTTAGGGACTTTAGTTAGTGTCAACTGAGTACTAGCCTAGTCTGTACTCACAATTACAGTTGACTATACTCATAGAAACTGATTTAATAAACTCAATTCTCATCTAAAGTTGAGGATGTATTAATGAGTTTACAGTGTCAAGCCTATGAGCCGCAATTCAATTAGGTCATAAGTCAGAATAGCTAGTCTACTAATCTCACTGTCGACTCAGAATCTTCCTTGATTTTAATGAATAAACCTTTTCAGTTCTCTAATATTACACTATTTTAGCTATTTAGCAACTTAGTTATACCATCAGTCAGAATGACTACTGCACGGCAGTGCATATTAAATCAAATTTCCTCATTTGATTTTGGGGTGATCATGATGCTCCGTGATGTTATTTTCTAGTAACTCAATAGTTACAAGTCACAGCGACCCTAGACAGTGACCTTACTGTAGTGTCAGAGTCTCCTTAATCTTGAATGACCCAATAATACTTTACTGTATAATAATGTAGAATACAACTTATACAATAATGTTATCAGTTCTTAGGAATTTTTTCTGAGTTCACCTACAGTTTCCGAGGACAACAATTCTGTTCCACCGAGCACCCGCCCACCTAGAGCCGCTGCTCAACAATGTAAACGGAAACTACAAGCCTATTATAGCTCTGACTAAGAGCAAATAATTTACCATCCAATTTGAGTAATCATGATGATGCTGTGTTGTGATGTCAAGTAACAAATCAGTTACAAGTCACAATGACCCAAGACATTCACCTCACAGTGGATTCTCAGTTACTTTAAATTGTATGATTTAATTCTTAATATGCTTGTGTAGGCTATCAACTATAACATTATTTCATCTAGAGCATCTATGAGTTTGCAAAACTTTAAGACTTAGTAACATAACCGTTACATGTCATCGCGACACTAGTCAAGGAGTATATTGTAGGCTTTAGTAGTCATTAACTTTAGATGATTCACAATTCCATGTTTTCCATTTAACATGAGTTCCTTTACAAGACTTAAATTCTTGTATGTCCTTGACAATTATGGGACATCCGTTATGTGTGTACTAACGTACTAACATACTAACCTTAATACTAACTTCGGTATAGGTACGTCAGTACTCAATATTGCACTACGGCCCGAGTTTTCTCCCCCCGGAGTTATGTTGGAAATTTCCAACACTAATAAACTACTATTGTATTATAATAAATCATCATCATTATATCCTAACTACAGTAGTTATTAATCTCACTAACGGCAGTGTCAACATAAATTAAACCATTTCATCTGCGTATTAGTGCTAGAATTCTCATGAAATCGAGAAGCAACAATGCGTCAGATAATGTCTAGTTAGACACGTTATTACCAATGTGTTAGAGAATTGAATGTGGTTCTCTAAAATTATCAGTATTCCGTGTAATAATTACCTACGGATAATATGACTCCCGATAATCTAAAACCGAGAGTTATTAACTGAAAATTATTATCTAGTAGCAGTTTCTTTTACATATGAATGCTATGGAGAGAATAGACATCCTCTCTATTTCTCGTTTGAGACCATTTAACGAGAATATGATAATATTTAAGTCCCTACAATTACAACCCAGTTCTCATTAACGTATTACATCCATAATTGCGGGGAAAAGAATTGTTCATGATAAATAATTTCTGTGGTGAATGTGAGAGACGGGTTGAGGGAAGGCGGAGACGCCATTACACACGAGACATCCCTGGCTGAAGAGTGGGAGACACGTGGTAGTGACGGGGAGTTTTTATCGGCAAGAATTACTTTGATACCCGGTTAACAGTAAACAATTACTTATCCACGTGTTCTATAGTGCCCAGCCAGTTAATAACGCATCAACATTGAAGCCACGACCCGTAATTACACGTACATAGCAGTGGACGTCTGGGACTGGCTGACGCGATTTCGGCAGACCTAGTATTTGATACGCTCAGTTAAGTATATTTCTGATTTTGATGCATCATTTTGGGTTGTATATTGTGAGTAGTCTGTCGTTATACAGCAGGATACCTAATATGCAACGTTAGCAGTCTCCGTGGTGTAGTGGTAAGACACTCGCCTGGCGATTCCGCGAGCGCTATGTCATGGGTTCGTATCCTGGCCGGGTGAGGATTTACTGGGCGCAAATCCTTAACTGTGGCCCTCCTGTTTAACGCAACAGTAAAAATGGTGTAACTTGGATGAAAAAAACGATTCATCGCGGCGGGGGATCGTATTCCAGGGACCTGCCCGAAACGTTACGCGTACTAGTGGCCTGTACAATGAATGTATGTTAATGTTAGTTGAATTTCAACAATTTCTCCGTTTTTCATGAATATTTGAAATAATTCGTAGCTAATCAAATGCTACTAAAATTTCTCTGATTTCAGCATGCAAAGGAGGAGTCGACAAGTTGTTTCTCATCATTCGTGATATTCCCTCGGGTTCTTTCTTTATTGGGATTCTGTGACCACGAGGACAAATGAGGAAATACGTTACAGAAATCGTCTTACAGA
>WNGS01063628.1:5711-16756 GCA_020271785.1 Procambarus virginalis | reverse complement strand
TAGTAATTTTGCATAATATTGCATTTCAGCAAGTTTTCTTGCATTTTGTTTGTTTTAAAATCATCGAATTATCAATATTTTGACGTTTATCATCCCCTTTTCCTTTATGTTATTTAAGCGAAATATTAACGATTTAGGCAATATTTTGTCGTTTGTATACTTATTAAATACTTTATTTTAATACTTATTTTTCAATAATTACTTTCTTTAAAGTAGTATCAAAATTCTAGGAATTCAAACATATTTACCTAAATCACTCTATATGAAAACGTGAAAAATTTCACTGTAATACCAATTTCGAGGATTTTTACTTCAAATCATAGAGCGAGGTTGCGTATTATATTGATCATTAAAAAAGAATATGAAACGTTGTTTCCAATTCAAATGATAAAACTCAATTTGTTTTCTTTAGAATTAACTAATATGTTCCTGATACATATTTAATGATTAATAACAATAAACTGAAAATTCACAAAGACGTGGAAAAACGGCAAAATATTGCCTAATATTTGGTTTAAATCACATAAAGGTAAAGGGGATGATAAACGTCAAAATATTGCTAAATTCGATGATTTTTAGTACAAAACAAAATGCAAGAAACTTGCATAAAAATGCAATATAATGAGAATTCTGAGTTATGTATATGTATACAAATCTCGTATCGTGAGAAAACTGAACTATTATCGAAATATTGTTAAAAACGAATATTTTTACTTAAAATCACACTACATGGAAAACATGTAAAGTCACTATATTACCAAATTTGTGGGATTTTACTTCAAATCATTAAGCGAGGTTTCGTGTTATTTAGATTCTTGAAAAGACTATGAAAACGTTGTGTCAAATACAAATTAAAAATCAATGTGTTTGCATTAAAATTAACTAAAATGTTCCTGATTTTTCGTTTGTATTACCGCTGGAAGATGTACGCGCAAACAGCTCTAATCCGGCTGAAACGTCGATATATGAAATCAAAACAGAACTTTTCTCCTATTCAAAATCTTACTCAGTATTTTAACGAGGTACAAATAGTTGACTGAAAATAAGTTTTTTCTGGGTTAATTTGTAATAAAGGTTAACTTGTAATCAATTACGTGTTTGATAATTTTTACCGTATTTTAATGAATTAATAACAGTAAACTGAAAATTCACATAAACGTGGAAAACGGCAAAATACTGTATTGCGTAATCTCTTTGATATTTCGTTTAAATCACAAAAAGTAAAAAGGATGATAAACATCAAAATATTGCTTAATTCGAAGATTTTTTTCTACAAAACAAAATGCAAGAAAACTTGCATATAAATGCAATATTATGCGAAATTCTGAGATTTGTAGACAAAATATAATATCGTGAGAAAACATGAACTAGTATCGAAATATTGGTAAAAAGTAATATATTTTACTAAAATCACACTACATAAAACGTGAAAAAAGTGACTATTTACCAGAGTTGGGGTTTTTACTTCAAATAATTAAGCGAGGTTTCCTGTTATTTTGATTTTTCAAAAGACATGAAAATGTTGTTTCCAAAACAAATGAATAAAAATCAATGTGTTTTCATTAAAATTAACTAAAATGTCCCTGATTTTCCGTTCATATTACAGTTGAAGATGTACGCGTAAAAATGCCTCTAATCCGGTGGAAACGTCGATATGTGCAATAAAAACAGAATTTCTCTCCTTTCAATATCTACTCAGTATTTTAACGAGGTACAAATAGTTGATTGAAATAAAGTATTTAAGGTTAATTTGTAATCATTATGTGTTTGGATCATTTATCTCGTATATTTATTAAATTAATAAAATAAACTGACAATTCACAAAAACGTGGAAAACGGCAAAATATGGCCTAAATCGTTAATATTTAGTTTAAATCACATAACGTAAAAAGGATGCTAAACGTTAGAATATTGCTAAACTCGATGATGTTAGTACAAAACAAATGCAAGAAAACTTGTATAAAAATGCATATTATGCGAAATTCTGAGAGTTGTAGACAAAATCACAATCGTGATAAAACATGAAGTAGTATCGAAATATTGGTAAAACGAATATTTTTCTTAAAATCACACTACATGAAAAACGTGAAAAATTCACTATATTACCATATATGAAAATTTTTACTTCAAATCATAAAACGATTTTTCGTGTCATTTCGATTCTTTAAAAACACATATGCGAATGTTGTTTCCAATACAAATGATAAAATCAATGTTTTCATTAAAATTAACAAAACGTTCCTGATTTTCCGTTATATTACCGATGATGATGTTTCGTAAACAGCTCTAACCCGGTTGAAACGTTTATATATGCAACAAAAACAGAAATTTTCTCCTATTCAATACCTTACTCAGTATTTTAACGGGAACAAATAGTTTATTGAATAGTAAGTATTTAAGGTTAATTTGTAATCAATTATGTGTTGCATAATTCTCTATCGTATATTAAATGAATTAATAACAGTAAGCTGAAAATTCACAAAAACGTGGGAAAAACGGCAAAATATTGCCTAAATCGTTGATATTTGATTTAAATCATATAAAGGAAAAGTGGTTGATAAATGTTAAAATATTGCTAAATTCGATGATTTTCAGTAAAAATCAAAATGCAAGTAACTTGCTTAAAGATGCAATATATGCGAAATTATGAGATTTGTAGGCCAAATGACATATCGTGAGAAAACATGTAGTATCGAAATATTAGTAAAAACGAATAGTTTTACTTAAAATCACACTATAAGAAAAACGTGAAAAAATTACCTATATTACCAAATATGTGGATTTTTACTTCCAATCATAAAGTAAGGTTTCGTGTTATTTAGATTCTTGAAAAGATATAGGATATGTTTTTTCCAATACAAATGATAAAATCAATGTGTTTTGATTATAATTAACTAAAATGTTCCTGATTTTCCGTTTACATTACTGAAGGAATATGTACGCGGAAAACAGCTCTAATCCGGCTGAAACGTCTCTATGTGCAATAAAACCAGAACTTCTCTCCTATTCATTATCTTACTCAGTATTTTAACGAGGAATAAATAGTTGATTGAAAAAAAATTTAAGGTTAATTTGTAGTTAATTATGTGTTTGGATCATTTTTATCGTATATATAATGTATTAATATCAATAAACTGAAAATTCACAAAAACGTTGAAAAACGGCCAAATATTGCCTAAATCGTGAATATTTGGTTTAAATAACATTAAGGAAAAGGGGATGATAAACGTCAAAATATTGCTAAATTCGATTACTTTTAGTACAAAGCAAAATGCAAGAAAACTTGCTTCAAAATAACTCAATAACTAAACTTGCTTCAAGAAAACTCTTTAAAAAAAAAAAACTTCAAATACAAGGAAAACTTGAAATACTAAATGCAATATTATCGAAATTCGGAGATTTGCAGTCCATATCACATATCGTGAGAAGACATGAAGTAGTATCGAAATATTAGTAAAAACGAATAGTTTTACTGAAAATCACACTACAAGAAAAACGTGAATAAATTACCTATTTACTGTTGGAAATTTCCAACACTAATAAACTACTATTGTATTATAATAAATCATCATCATTATATCCTAACTACAGTAGTTATTAATCTCACTAACGGTAGTGTCAACATAAATTAAACCATTTCATCTGCGTATTAGTGGTAGAATTTTCATGAAATCGAGTAGCAACATTGCGTCAGATAATGTCTAGTTAGACACGTTTATTACCAATGTGTTAGAGAATTGAATGTGGTTCTCTAAAATTATCAGTATTCCGTGTAATAATTACATACGGATAATATGACTCCCGATAATCTAAAACCGAGAGTTATTAACTGAAAATTATTATCTAGTAGCATTTTCTGTTACATATGAATGCTATGGAGGGAATAAACATCCTCTCCATTTCTCGTTTGAGACCATTTAACGAGAATATGATAATATTTAAGTCCCTATAATTGCAACCCAGTTCTCATTAACGTATTACATCCATAATTGCGCGGAAAAGAATTGTTCGTGATAATAATTTCTGTGGTGAATGCGAGAGACGGGTTGAGGGAAGGCGGAGACGCCATTACACACGAGACATCCCTGGCATGAAGAGTGGCGAGACACGTGGTAGTGACTGGGGAGTTTTTATCGGCAAGAATTACTTTGATACCCGGTTAACAGTTAACAATTACTTATCCACGTGTTCTATAGTGCCCGGCCAGTTAATAACGCATCAACATTTGAAGCCACGACCCGTAATTACACGTACATAGCAGTGGACGTCTGGGACTGGCTGACGCGATTTCGGCAGACCTTAGTATTTGATACGCTCATGTTAAGTATATTTCTGATTTTGATGCATCATTTTGGGTTGTATATTTGTGAGTAGTCTGTCGTTATACAGCAAGGATACCTAATATACAACGTTAGTTGAATTTCAACAATTTCTCCGTTTTTCATGAATATTTGAAATAAATCGTAGCCTAATCAAATGCTACTTAAATTTCTCTGATTTCAGCATGTATACGAGGAGTCGACAAGTTGTTTCTCATCATTCGTGATATTCACCTCGGGTTCTTTCTTTATTGGGATTCTGTGACCACGAGGACAAATGAGGAAATGGCGTTACAGAAATCGTCTTACAGCTAAGACTCCCATTTCGTACAAATGTATCTAATATCATTACTGATTTCTATATAATTCATATAGGATCTTTACATTGAATAAATTATTGCCAGAAATGATGATTTGGTAATTAATGTGTTTTGCTTTACTGTGCTCAATAATTCATAATCTTTAATATTCATTATTTGAGTTATCATAGTCTTGAATCTATTTTAGTTTAGATTTTATGTTATTAACTCAACAATGAACTAGTGACGAACCACACTGGTTCCTAGTTATATATGAACTTCTAGAAATACCCCCCCCCCAATGATGATATTTGAGGCATTGACTTTAATAAATAATACAGTCTATTATTATTTTCAAGTGATTATATATTTAATTAGTATCCATAGACACTGGTTCTCTAGTGTCATTCTAATGATCACTATTATTCGTTTTCCCTCTTTTCTCAAAAGTGGGTGGTCCTTCGATTTATTTAAATATAATAATCAAATAATTTAATATATGAGTTCAAGCCCCAGATACCCAACATTTTGGTCCTTATCGAACCGGATACAATCCATTTAATATTAATTAATCACTAACACCAATTATGTGTTAACCATTATTGGGCTATACAAATATTTCAATTTACGGCTGTCAGCAGACTGTCCATTATAGCCTAAATTCAATCCATAATTACTGATTCACTCAAGTCAGTGAATTCATTAACATTTTAGGATCCAGTATACTAATACAAATTACTGAATCCATACTAATTAATCATTACTAACCCTGATAACATTATATTCCACAATTAGGAAATACTTTCAGGTGTTAAATATTATTTATGGCAGTAGAATACTTGCCAAACACAATTAGTACTCTTGTGTTCATTTAATTTCTTATACACATAATTTCTACCAGTGTATATATTATATAAAATTACAAAATCCAAAAACATAGCACTATTTACACATTATTGCACCACATTTATTGTAGTTATTATGCCAACCCAACAGAGGTAGGATATTTCAGACTGACACGGTACTAAGATTTGTACAAATTCTGTCTACACCCTTAGCTGCATTAATAGGTAGGATTATTACCTAACTAGTACTGTTAGACAGTGCTGGCGCATTATTAATTTATGTAGTGCTGACCCTAATGGGTGGGATTAACCATTTATTGTGTAATCATATTTTATTAAATATTTCTATGTACATCTTTGAGGGTTACTGTAAGTTCACTACCCATCCAAGACTGATTTTGAAGAGCTAAGCTAAGGAACACCTGTAGTGATACCAAGGCACCACTCAAATCTTAGTTGCTTATTATTAGGTAGGTAGCTAGCCTCTAAATGAGGTAAATTACAGTCAGCCTCAAGAAAATATCAGGCTGTCAATAATTATACCTGCTCTACATAAAAGAGCAAGTACCATAGCTGTCCAAGTAGCTATATAAGCCCTATAAGGCTCAAACTTACAGCCAGAATGGCTACTCCAGAAAAAACTGGAAGAATCTTGAGAGGTCTTCAAGATCACCTGTCAAGACTACTTGACAAATGTGACAACTGTTTAGGAACTAACTCAGTTGACGTTTTCAGGCTAAAAATTTTCACAAAGGTGGCTAGCCAAAAATATGACTATGTAAAGGTTATAATCGAGTCTTATAGGAACATACTCCTTGTCAGTAATACTGGCTCAGATGAATTGCGTCTGATAGAATCTGATCTTGCCGACTATGAAGACATAATTCAAGATAAGTTAGATCACTATAACAAAGTGCTTGCAACACAAAATGTTCCTGAGTGGTTAGAACATTTTTGTAGTAGACCTACACCCAAGCAAGCATCCAGCTCAGATGAAATACATGAGCTACCTCAAAATGAGGAGAATCCTCTAATCAATACTGATCACTACACAGGGTCAACAACAACAGAGGCCCGAGACTGTTCAACACGCTCCCACTACACATAAGGGGCATAACTGGCAAACCCCTTACAGTGTTCAAGAGAGAACTGGATAAGCACCTCCAAAGGATACCTGATCAACCAGGCTGTAACTCATACGTCAGGCTGCGAGCAGCCGCGTCCAACAGCCTGGTTGATCAGTCCAGCAACCAGGAGGCCTGGTCGATGACCGGGCCGCGGGGACGCTAAGCCCCGGAAGCACCTCAAGGTACCCTCAAGGTAAGGTAAGCTGCAATAATCAGTGAATCTGAACCAGAAAATGATAAAGCTGAAGCTGCAGCAGCAGCCGAAGCTGTAATTAAAGCTGAGGCTAAGCAATAAGCCTTAAGCAACACAAGTAATAGTCATAATTCCTCACACCAGCCTTCTAGAGTAAGTGCTAACAATGAGAAGACTGTTATAAACCTTGTACACCAATTACTAGATTTATCTCCACCAGAACAATCAGTTGACTCCTTACAAGCTTTTAGTTTTTGTTACCACCCTCGAGACTAAATAAGGTTCTTCTCCCAGCAGTGTACATAAAAGATTTAAAATAGGCCTTTATAAAACAAGTCTAGGGGGTATAAGATAAAGCACTGCATAAAATGGGGAACAATATATTTATGCTAAGGGGGACAAACATAACAATTAAGTGGTACGTAAATATAGCCAGAAATATTTATCAGCATGCAAATTAAAATAAAATCCTTATCGAGCAATGAGCAATATTAATAGCACTTAAAAAACTTAAATGAGAGAATACAATATCATCTGACCAGGAAATAAAAACTTTGAATGACTAAATATACAAATCAAGGACTTAACTTAATACATGTCTTCACTCGACCACAGCCACCACGCTACTGCCGGAGTGCTGGCTTCGCCTGGAGGGCGTCCACCAAAATATCAACTAACTATCCACATAACATTGTGGAATTACTAATAAAAATGGTAGTACTAAATATCAAGACATTATTAATTATAAGAGTACACAATTACATTAATTTATACAATAGCATTTACAGACAAATAAATAGGAGTTATAAATCAAGGTTAAATCATAAACACTCGCTTGACAACACTTTCCCACGCTACTCACATATCCAACCTGATCAACCCCCACAGAGAAACACATGAGAATTGTAACACGAAAGCCTCATACAATAATATGCAACTCAAGCACACTAATACATTCTATAATATATATCATATAACATACAAAATCTCATATCATACAACTGGATGCTATAATAATTAGAGAATAAGACAATACAGTAATACAATAATTAAGAGTAATGAGAGGATCTTAACAAGATTCGTAACATCCCTCCCGTCCCCTAAGAAAAAATGAAATTAACTGAAGGTTGATTTCATTTTTTGACTGCATGAATTAACACATGAAAAATTTTCACCACATGAAAATACTTAAACTAAATCAAGTACAAAGCAATGAAATTTCACACAGTAAAAAAAAATACAAAATTACATACATCTTATGAATAAAGAACACTACAGATTATGGCACTGCAACAGGAAAACCTCTGGATAAGGCATCAGCAATAACATTTTGCCTCCCAGGAATATGACGAATTACAATATTGAATTCTTGCAGAATCAAAGACCATCTTAGTATTCTCTGGTTTTTACACTTCATAGAGTTGATGAATGTCAATGGATTATGATCTGTATATACTACTACTTCATTTCCTGACAAATATGTCTCAAATTTCTTCACTGCTAGTATTAAACAAAGTGCTTCTTTCTCAACTACAGAGTAATTAATTTGTGTTCTGTCAAACTTACGTGAAAAATAATAAACAGGATGTTCTAACTCATCTGGTCCTACTTGGAACAAAACAGCACCTGCTCCTACATCTGAAGCGTCTATGTGAAGAATAAAAGGTTTATTATACTGTGGACTAGCTAACACAGGTGAAGTAGAGAGAATTCCTTTCAACTTCTGAAAAGAGTTCTGACACTCCTGCGTCCACTTAAATTTTACCTGTTTCCTTAAAAGATTTGTTATGGGTGCAGCAACAATAGAAAAGTTTTTACAATACCTCCTATAATACGCACACATTCCAATAAATCTTTGCACAGACTTCTTATTAGTTAGGACTGGGTACTCCACAATTGCCTGAATCTTATCGTGCAATGGGACTATCCTTCCTTGTCCGACCTCATGTCCTAAATACACTATGGTTCCTTTAGCCCAACTACATTTCTTCATATTGACAGTCAAATTAGCATGTTGCAATATATGAAACAATTTCTTTAAACTAGACATATGATCTACCCAATTCTTACTGAAAATCACAATGTCATCCAGATATGCCCTACAGTCTGGCACATCCTTCAACAAAGAGTTCATTAATTTCTGAAACGTGGCTGGAGCATTCCGTAACCAAAAGGCATCACGTTAACTCGTAAGCTCCATCAGGAGTGATAAATGCTGTCACTTCCCTGGCAAAATCTGTAAGAGGTATCTGATGATAACCCTTAGATAAGTCTAATTTAGATACAAAGTTGGCATGACCTATAGTATCAACACATTCTTCTAATAAAGGTAACGGATAAACATCAACTATAGTTACCTGGTTGAGTTTTCTATAATCCACTACTAATCTCCACTTATCTTCTGGCTTTGGTACTAATAGGCATGGCGAACTCCAGGAACTCTGACTGGGTCTAATGAACCCATGTCGAAGAAGATAATCAACCTCCTCCTGGATGATACGACGTTTCTCGGGTGTCACTCGATAAGGGTGCAACCGAATTGGAGTCACATTTGTCAGGGTGATATCATGAGTAATGAGAGAAGTTTGAGTGGGGACCTCCCCAAACAAGCTAGAAGACACCTCCAAAAGATCCTGGAACTCTGCTCTCTCCTCCTCCTGCAAATGACTCAACAATTCTTCCCCGGAACTACTGGAATTAGACAAACAAATATTACTATCTTCCTCAGCAACACTCGACTCTTCAGGAATTTCCTCCTCAGCAACACAACAAGCCACAATACTAGGCCCACAATAAGCCTTCAACCGGTTTACATGTACACTCATGGTCTGTCGTTTCTGCTTGGGATGGCAAACCTTGTAAGTAACCTCCCCAAGACGTTTGACTACTTGATACGGTCCTGCGAATTTGTTAGACATAGACGTACCCATACGAGGCTTCAAGACCAATACCAAATCTCCTGGCTCAAAAACTCTGAGTTTGGCCTTGAACCTCTGGTCATGTTTCTGCTTCATTACCTGTTGTTGTTCACCTAGATGTCGTAAGGCCAACTCCCTCGTTCTGGACAGCTTGCTCTTGACATCCGTCAGGTAACGCTCACTCTGCCTGGCTGTAACATCTCCTAACATTTGCTCATATAACATCTTTAAAGGTCCTCTCACCTGATGTCCGAATACAAGTTCGAATGGAGAACAACCTAGTGCACTGTGCAATCCATCTCTAGCCGCAAATAAAACAAATGGCAGATTCTCATCCCAATGTCTGGGTGAATCTTCCCCAGTCGCCTTCAACATTTTCTTGAGAGTTTGGTGGAACCGCTCGATTCCCCCTTGACTCTGAGGATGGTAAGGACTTGAAAAATTGTGTTTTATACCAAAACTGCTACAGAAATTTTTAAAGATGGTGGAACAAAAATTACTCCCATTATCAGTTTGAATTACACGGGGCATCCCAAAAAGTGAAAAAAATCGTTCCAACTGCCTGATAATAGTAGAAGCTCTAATATTACGTAAAGCATACGCTTCAGGGAACCTGGTGGTCATACATAAGATAGTGAACATATACATATTTCCGGATTTTGTACGGGGTAAAGGTCCGACACAATCCAGTACCACATGAGTAAATGGCTCCTCTGGCACTACAATAGGATATAATGGTGCTCGTGGCACAGTCTGATTAGGCTTACCAACAGTCTGACACACAACACAGTTGTGGCAATATCTGACCACATCTTTTTTAAGTTTCGGCCAATAAAAAAGTTTACAGATCTTATGATACATACTGGTAATACCTTGATGGCCTCCCATCAGGTCATCATGAGCAGCTTGCAATACCTGCTCCCGATACTCTGTTGGCACAACGAGCTGGGTGTTAAACTCACAATCCTCTGATGAGGGAGTTCCTGATGGTCTCCATCTTCTCATCAGACATTGATCCTTGAAATAACAACCCGTACTCTCCTCCAAAGTATCGATGGAGTCGGCTGCTTCTGCATAACACTCAGCTAGACTGGGATCAGTACTCTGTAACTTACGCAAGGTCTGGAACTCTACAACTGGAGCGAGCGGGCAAGGAAGTGGTACCTGGGCCACATCTTCCAGACCATCTGGGTCAGAATAAATTAGGGCTTTGGCACCGGCCTCACTCTCGACATCCACGTGAGCTATAAATGTATCTTCAAGGTCCACCTCCACCTCCCTGTCTGAAGGGGTCCTGGCCTCGAGAACATCCACCTTGGTAGTAGCAGGACTTACCACATTCTG
>WNGS01063627.1:0-13791 GCA_020271785.1 Procambarus virginalis | reverse complement strand
AAGGGAGGCCCTATCCTCAAAGGGACAGCAAGAAACGCGAGTTGGCCTTATACCAACAGCGACTAGAGATACACGGGAACACGACCACGACAGGCAGAAGCATGCTCTTAACTGTCGTGACCAGAACGCACGAGGGACGCTGCACACCAAGCTCAACTCCAACAAGCGGCAGCTAGTCTTCCTCCCAGTTTCAATATCTCCCATGCAAGTAAGTTAATGCCCCGTTCCTCGAAACGGAGGTTGATGTGTTCTTTACCACTTTTGAGACCCTTGCTGTTCAACTTAATTGGCCTGACGACCAATGGGCTACCCTTCTCAGAGTACATTTAACAGGTAGAGCAGCAGTCACACTCAGCACTTTGGCTTCGGAAAACGACTACACCACCCTGAAACAAGCTGTGTTGGACGCCTACCTTCTCTCCACCGAAAGCTATCGACGAAAGTTTCGTGACTACGTCAAGGCAAGTACCACCCCTTAGAATTTGCTAACACCAAACAAAGATATTTCATGAAATGGCTGGAGGCAGCACATGTCTACTTTTTCAGAACTTGTCAACCTCATACTGGTTGAAGAATTTTTGAGACGTGTACCTCCTCCTGTCCGCCTATACTTAGCAGACAAGGAAGAGACGGAGTTAGTGAAGTGTGCGAAGTCAGCTGACACTTACAGCCTCATCCACCGGCTGACTCCAGATCCTACCAGCAAGAAGTCTTGGTACAGTTACGAGAAAGCGAGCCCAGATCAAGGTACCTCTCAACTGTACTGCAGGTATTGTCGATTATATGGACACACCATTGACAAATGTGGTAAGTCCCAATCTAAAGGTAACGTCGAACCCCCTAAGTCTAAACTACTCACCCTAAGTCCGGTAAGCCTGTAATGAATGTTGGTGTTCATGCTAATGATCTCTCTCTCTTTACCAAGCATCTATATCCAGGAACTATCTCTACCCACGGTTCAGATTCAGAGGGACGTTTCGGACTTAAGATCCTAAGGGACACAGCGGCTCTACAATCGATCGTCTTGAAATCGGCTGTGCCCAACGTCGCCTACACAGGAGAGACTGTGTTCATCACTGACCTTACTGCTACAACTCCTTATCCACTTGCCCGAGTTTACCTGGATTGTCCCTTCGTGACCGGTGAAGTCCAAGTCGCCGTCAGGGAAAAGCCTTTTCCCATGCCTGGAGTGCAACTTCTCCTGGGCAACGACTTGGCAGAAGACCAACAACCAAACAACCTGATCGTCAAGGACATATCCAAGGTAAGCAACTCTGTGGTGGATAACCCGATTTTTGAACATTTCCCAGTAAAGGTTCAAGAGAGTGATGAAGGTTCTCCTCCTGTTATGGTGACCACCCGTGCTCAAGCTGCACGTCCACAGCCAGCCGACTCTACTGCTACCGCTGTCCCTCAGGACCCTTCGAAACTACCCCCTAACCTGACCGCGGTGGAGTTCCGTAAGTTACAGAGAGATGATCTTACATTGACACCATTATTCTTTCAGGCTGAAACCCAATCCGACAGTGTTCCTGGGTTCTTTATGGAGAACGAAATACTCTATCGCAGGTATAGACCCAGTAAACTGAAGGACGAGGACGATTGGGCAAACGTTGAACAACTAGTGATTCCCACCAGCCTGCGGCCCACGATTCTACACCTGGCCCACGGCGCTTTGTCACACTATGGGTTCAACAAGACTTACCATGGAATTCGACAAGACTACTACTGGCCAGGTATGGTAAACGACATCAAAACTCATGTCAAATTATGCCACGTGTGTCAGTTAGCCGGGAAACCGAACGTTTCCATTCCCAGAGCACCACTGATACCCATCCAGGTGCCTGAGGAACCGTTCCACAAGCTCATTATCGACTGCGTTGGTCCTTTGCCTCGGACCAGTGCAGGCAACGCATATATCTTAACCATCCTGTGTCCTACCACCAGATTTCCGATAGCAGTTCCAGTAAAAAATATTACAGCTGCTACAGTGGTGAAGAATCTACTGAAAATCTTCACCCAGTATGGATTTCCGAGGGAGATTCAGAGCGACTGTGGTACCAACTTCACCAGTGATCTCTTCAAACGGACTCTGGAGGAGTTCAACATCAAACAGGTACTGTCCAGCCCCTATCATCCTGCTTCACAGGGTTCTCTCGAGCGTAGTCATCAAGGCACTCTTAAAAAAGTTCTGTAATGAGACCTCAAAGGATTGGGATAGGCAAATTGATCTCATCATGTGTATTTTCAGAAGTCTTCCCAACGAGTCACTAGGAGTATCTCCTTATGAGATGCTCTACGGACGTAAGTGCCGTACACCTCTCAAGGCTTTCAAGGATTCTCTACGTGATGACACCTTCAGTGAGCATCAGAGTGTGCCCCAGTATCTTCAAAATCTCCGACACATTCTAGAGAGGGTCCATTCCTTTGCCAGCAACAACCTACAGAAAGCCCAGGAGAGGATGAAGACTCGTTACGACCGGCACTGTAAAGTAAGGAAGTTTACACCAGGAGACTTAGTGCTTGCCTATTTCCCTATCCCAGGTTCTCCTTTACAGAACAGGTTCTCAGGACCCTACCGTGTTAAGGAGTGCCGGAACAACTTCAACTACGTTCTCGAGACCCCCGATAGGCGGCGGAAGACCCAGCTGTGCCACATTAATTTACTCAAGCCCTACCATGGGGTTCCTCCCACTGTGTTAACCAATTTCACCTCATTTACAGGTCCATACAGCCACAGTGAGACCTTCCCTGCTTCTCCTTCCGAGAGCACTGACACTGAGACAGCGCTCTCTAACTCGGAAATCCTTACTAACCTTCAACATCATTTTCAGGACGATAATAGTGCTCCACTAATCAAACTCGTCAGAGAATATCAAGAGTTGTTTCGAGATGACCCCCAAGAGTGTACTGTAACTCGGCACGACATCCAACTGCTACCTGACACCCAGCCGATTCGCCAACCATTCTACCGAATCAGCCCGAGCAAAACGGAAGTCATGCGGGCTGAGGTACAGTATCTCTTGGACCATGGACTGGCTACCCCCTGTGAGTCCCCCTGGGCCTCACCATGCATCCTGGTACCCAAACCTCACGGCAAAATCCGTCTGTGTACGGATTATAGGAAGTTGAACCAGGTCACAGTGAAGGACGCCTACCCAATACCCAGGGTAGACGACATTCTGGATGCCATTGGTAATGCCCGCTACCTGTCTCAGGTAGACCTACTAAAGGGCTACTACCAGGTGAGTTTAACGGAGCGAGCTAAGGTACTGTCCGCCTTTATAACCCCGTTTGGTCTCTACAGGTACAATCGCCTTCCCTTTGGACTCTGCAATGCCCCAGCCACCTTTCAGAGAGCTGTCAACCGCGTCATCCAGGGCTTGGAAAACACCTATGCCTATTTGGACGACATCGTGGTAGCATCCAACACCTGGAGCGAACACCTGCTCCAGCTACAACGATTGTTCTACAAGCTCCTGAAAGCCGGCCTCACCATCAATTTGGGCAAGTCCACCTTCGCGAAAGGTAAAGTGCGGTACCTGGGTCATGTTATAGGGAGTGGCAGCCTGGCTCCGTTAAACATTCACATTCAAGCAATCCAACAGTATCCACAGCCTACTACCAGGAAGCAGCTCCTGCGCTTCCTTGGTCTTGCTTCCTATTACCGTAGGTTTGTGAAGAATTTTAGCACTGTTGCAACCCCATTAATCACCTTAACCAGTCCCAAGCAACGGTATAATTGGACCAGAGAGCAAACCGTTGCATTCGAACAACTCAAATTCCTCCTCTGTTCTAATCCCATTCTCGCCTCACCAGATATCAAGAAGCCTTTCATCCTCCATGTCGACGCCAGTGGTACCGGCATCGGAAGTGTCTTAATGCAGCAGCGAGGCGAGGAGGTTCTACCTGTCAGCTACTACAGTTGCAAGTTGAAGCCTCATCAGAAGAACTACAGTACTATAGAGAAGGAACTCCTGTCCATCGTCCTGAGCTTACAACACTTTGCACCATATCTGCACGGTGCTAGGTCCACTACCATCTATTCGGACCACAACCCTCTGAGATTTTACATCAAGCCCAATTTAATAACCAACGTCTGCTGCGATGGGCTTTATATCTTCAAGGCTTCAATTTAAAGATCTGCTACATCAAGGGGCCTGATAACATCATCGCTGATGCCCTCTCCAGAGTGCATGAGGTAGAGGCAGCTCCACCTCCCACTCTACCTCCAGTGGACATGATTCACCCGAAACAGCAGGCTTCGGGGGAGAGTTGTGACGATAATCTCTTATCAGAGATTTAGCCTGCTATTTCTGCGACTCATCCTGTCCTCATCAATATACAAGATACGTTTTGTAGTGGCTAAACGTACATATAAGATAGCCACACGTACCAGCAACTCCCTCCTCCCCCCCACTCCAGCACCTGCTGCACCTGGTCGACGCGCCGAACCCTTCAACTGCCTAACTAGCGACTTGCGGCCATCCAGCTTCCTCATTGGCCGCCAACCAACACTCCACTCCGGCTCCTCGCCAATCACAAGACCTCGCCAGTTATTGTTGGAGTCCCTTGCGTTTCTGCCAGCCAGAATATTGTGTGCTCGCAAGCTATGAACTCCTAAGTGACTCACCTTGTGTGGTCAAATAGAGGTTTATAGTTAGTGCATATATTCCAGCATTCATATTTTATTTACTTTTGTATGTCAATTCTCCTCCCCATTAACGTAATCTATTTTCATGTTTATGTATTTTTTCCACTTGACATTTTTACCATTAAGCCAAGATTTTGCATTTGTTTCAATTTGTGTTTTTTATTGTTATTAAAATCCATTTTTTATTATTGTCTTTCGTATTTCCTACCTTACCACAGATTACCAATCACGCAGTCATTCTTTTTTTTTCTTTTTTTTTTCCTTTTCTTTTTTATATATTATATGTGGCCCAGCACTGACACCTGCTAGTTGGAAGACTGCCGACCACCATTTCCAACTCGTTACCGTCACAATATCAATATAATATAATATATATATATATTATAATATTATTATTATAATTATATTATACTTTATCGGTCATATTTAATAATATATGTCTACAGGAAAAACTTGCTACCAATATAGATAATATATATATATCTATATATATATATATATATGATACTATATATAATATATATATATATATCCCACGTCTGTTATGTTTTGCTATTGGAGGGTTGTTGGGGCATAACAGCCTACTGAGCGTCCAGCAAGTAAACTTTCAGTTTTAAACGGTGTCCGGCACTAAGGTAAATTTTCAGTGTACATATACACCGAAAAGTGGGAAATACTCATGTTTCCGTGACTGTACACCGTACAGTCACGGTGTACATGTCCCTAGTCACGGTGTTCATGTCCCTAGCCACGGTGTACATGTCCCTACTCACGGTGTACATATGTCCCTAGTCACGGTGTACATACTACAGGTGCTAATGACGGCTTTGGTTGCATGAGACAGGATGTGTGTCATGGTGACGGCGGGTCTAACAGACAGTACTCGACAGGTACGCGGCTGTTCAGGACAGATGAGGCGGCGCAGGAGCAGGTGGAAGCCATGCTAACGACCGCTAGTGAGGAAGTCAAACAGGAATATGGGAAAGAATACCCCAAGCGTGTTGAAGATTTCGTAAGAAAGATGCACCGGGAAGGAGTAAGTAGACACTTTATCAAAATTATCCTTATATAGTATATTGTGAGGAATTCTGACTCGTGGGATTTATTTAATTTATTAGTTAATTGAATTCTAATTTATAATCTATTTATTTCTTAGGATAGCTTAGTGGACTGTATGAATTTAAATTCTCCCAAAAGTCATATTACACAAGTTGTTGTTTTTTTATAGCCTATCAACTTCTGCAGGATTATTAAGGCCACCACAACTGCTTATTGACTAGCAAGTATACGTTAATCTTGATCTTAGACCAGAATCAAGCATACTTTCAGCGTAAACACACCAACGAGCAGATCACACCTTTCAGTATATATGTTCAATTCAATTCGTGACACAGGAATCGTAAATTGACATAAGCAACAGTAACTTACCAACATTAGCTGAGAAACAAAAGTATAAGGTACCGAGTCACTCAATGACGGTATCAGGCAATGTAGTGTTAAGCATTAACTACTGTAAATTGTCTCCCTGTAGGGCAAAGACATCGACCCGGTGATCAACGCTTTCACAGAAGCGCTGACGCAGACCTACCCGCAGAACCGCTACTGCCCCATGAACGCCTACACCTACATGATAGTCTTCGTCAACACTCACTTCCCATCCTGGCTCTACGACACGCTCTTCGGCGGATGAGCCAAAGCTGATACTGCAGGAGCCATATTTGATCCTGCAGGAGCCATATTTGATCCTGCAGGAGCCATATTTGATCCTGCAGGAGCCATATTTGATCCTGCAGGAGCCATATAATCAATACTACAAGAGAATATAATTCACCTTGTAATTCGATATTCAGCTTTAAATTGACAAATGTAGCATGACAGATTTAACAAAAAAAATGTAAAAAATAATAAATCAAGCAATACAGCAGATTAATGGCAGGTTTTGTTTTATTTATACTACATAAATTAGATAAGTATATAATGTATAACTAAAATCAGACCTAAAAAACAAATGGTTCTGACCTTATTACATGTCATCTTTAAGGATAGTTTACAGAAGATATTGTGGTTACACTAAAATTTCTACCCAGGTTGATAGGCCTTAAAACAGATAGATAATAGAGGATAGAGAAACGACGTTTAGAAAGGCGGGGACCAAGAGCTAGCAACTCGATCCTGCAGGCACAAATAGCAAAATACAAATAGTAAACACATACACAACACTGGTGAAAGCTGGAAGCGCAAATGAGCCGAAGGAAGGTAAGGAAGTACTCTTACCCTGTACGGGTAGTTAACGTGAAATCCTCTTAAAGAAGAAGTTGTGGAAGCCACCTTCATCCACAACTCTGAGGCTAGATCCTACAAAGAAATTGAACGTCAGAATAGTTCAAGTGAAACGCAACAGGTATAAGGCTAGTAGGCGGGGCATAAAGAGCTACAGCTCACTTCTTCAATCCCCGACCGTCCTAGTGGTTGGGCACCATTCCTTCCCCCCGTCCCTTCGTCCCATCCCAAATCCTTATCCTGATCCCTTCCTAGTGCTATATAGTCGTAATGGCTCGGCGCTTTCCCCTGATAGTTACCTTATACCTTCCCCCCCCCCCCATACAGTCACTGATAGACAAGTACACTTTACAGAACTGTTCGCCCGAAGTGTTCAATATCGTAAATATTGCATCAAAGCCAACATAGATGATGACGATGGAAATATTTACCACCTACAACAGTTCAAAACGACTGCTTAAATAAGGCCTACGGTAGAATTACGATACAATAAATTAAGTACATGGCTAGTACACGGTCTTGCAGCAAATAAATTAGCCGTGAACAGTCCAGAACCCAAGTGAACAGTCAGCGTTCATACTGTCCTCGGGCGGTGCTTCACACTATCAAGCTTGAGGCATATTATTGCGCTCTGTCGTTGGCAACAGGTTGCAACGCTACGTCACCATCGCCGGAGGCTCACGGGTTGGCAACATTGCCTGGATAAAGACATTTTTATCAGCACTAATAAGCAAATACAAGTGTACACTGTAATTCGCAGATTGTAGAAAGATATCAAAGCTCATCCGTGCAGGAGTGTGGCACATTTATCCTGCTTTTAAGGAAATATTCAGCTAAATGTTAGTTCAGGAAATCCACAGCAAGATCTGCTAGTCGGCAATACTGTTCCAGCAGACAGCGCTGCCAAGCATTTTATATTCACTCAATTCACGCTTTCATTCTCGTTATTGAGGCTATTGTTGTTGTTTTAGCTTCAGCCACTCGGAACAAAAAGTTCCAAGTAGCACGGGCTATGGTGAGCCCGTAGTGGACTTACCTGGCACAGGAGCGGGGCAAGTAGCACGGGCTATGGTGAGCCCGTAGTGGACTTACCTGGCACAGGAGCGGGGCAAGTAGCAGGGGCTATGGTGAGCCCGTAGTGGACTTACCTGGCACAGGAGCGGGGCAAGTAGCAGGGGCTATGGTGAGCCCGTAGTGGACTTACCTGGCACAGGAGTGGGGCAAGTAGCACGGGCTATGGTGAGCCCGTAGTAGACTTACCTGGCACAGGAGCGGAGCAAGTAGCACGGGCTATGGTGAGCCCGTAGTGGACTTACCTGGCACAGGAGCGGGGCAAGTAGCACGGGCTATGGTGAGCCTGTAGTGGACTTACCTGGCACAGGAGCGGGGCAAGTAGCACGGGCTATGGTGAGCCCGTAGTGGACTTACCTGGCACAGGAGCGGGGCAAGTAGCACGGGCTATGGTGAGCCCGTAGTGGACTTACCTGGCACAGGAGCGGGGCAAGTAGCAGGGGCTATGGTGAGCCCGTAGTGGACTTACCTGGCACAGGAGCGGGGCAAGTAGCAGGGGCTATGGTGAGCCCGTAGTGGACTTACCTGGCACAGGAGCGGGGCAAGTAGCATGGGCTATGGTGAGCCTGTAGTGGACTTACCTGGCACAGGAGCGGGGCAAGTAGCAGGGGCTATGGTGAGCCCGTAGTGGACTTACCTGGCACAGGAGCGGGGCAAGTAGCACGGGCTATGGTGAGCTGTAGTGTACTTACCTGGCACAGGAGCGGGGCTGTCATTATTGAGGCAAATTAAGTGTCTATGAACGTACTTATAAGTAATATACGAACTTGATCATATTTTACAAATGGCCTGAAACAGTATAAAGGAAGCGTTCACGACGTTCCCCTACACAGCTGTACTAGACGTTCCCATACACAGCTGTACTAGACGTTCCCATACACAGCTGTACTAGACGTTCCCATACACAGCTGTACTAGACGTTCCATACACAGCTGTACTAGACGTTCCCCTACACAGTTGTATTAGACGTTCCCCTACACAGTTGTATTAGACGTTCCCATACACAGCTGTACAAGACGTTCCCATACACAGCTGTACTAGACGTTCCCCTACACAGCTGTACTAGACGTTCCCATACACAGTTGTACTAGACGTTCCCATACACAGCTGTACTAGACGTTCCCATACACAGTTGTACTAGACGTTCCCATACACAGCTGTACCGTACACAGTTGTACTAGATGTTCCCCTACACAGTTGTACTAGACGTTCCCCTACACAGTTGTACTAGACGTTCCCCTACACAGTTGTACTAGACGTTCCCCTACACAGTTGTACTAGACGTTCCCCTACACAGTTGTACTAGACGTTCCCATACACAGTTGTACTAGACGTTCCCTACACAGTTGTACTAGACGTTCCCGTACACAGTTGTACTAGACGTTCCCCTACACAGTTGTACTAGACGTTCCCCTACACAGCTGTACTAGACGTTCCCATACACAGCTGTACTAGACGTTCCCCTACACAGTTGTACTAGACGTTCCCATACACAGCTGTACTAGACGTTCCCATACACAGCTGTACTAGACGTTCCCATACACAGCTGTACTAGACGTTCCCATACACAGTTGTACTAGACGTTCCCATACACAGTTGTACTAGACGTTCCCATACACAGCTGTACTAGACGTTCCCATACACAGTTGTACTAGACGTTCCCCTACACAGTTGTACTAGACGTTCCCCTACACAGTTGTACTAGACGTTCCCATACACAGCTGTACTAGACGTTCCCATACACAGTTGTACCGTACACAGTTGTACTAGACGTTCCCATACACAGTTGTACCGTACACAGCTGTACTAGACGTTCCCATACACAGTTGTACCGTACACAGTTGTACTAGACGATCCCATACACAGTTGTACTAGACGTTCCCATACACAGTTGTACTAGACGTTCCCATACACAGCTGTACTAGACGTTCCCATACACAGCTGTACTAGACGTTCCCATACACAGTTGTACCGTACACAGTTGTACTAGACGTTCCCATACACAGCTGTACTAGACGTTCCCATACACAGCTGTACTAGACGTTCCCATACACAGCTGTACTAGACGTTCCCATATACAGTTGTACTAGACGTTCCCATACACAGCTGTACTAGACGTTCCCATACACAGTTGTACTAGACGTTCCCATACACAGTTGTACTAGACGTTCCCCTACACAGTTGTACTAGACGTTCCCATACACAGTTGTACTAGACGTTCCCATACACAGTTGTACTAGACGTTCCCCTACACAGTTGTACTAGACGTTCCCATACACAGTGTATTAGACGTTCCCCTACACAGTTGTACTAGACGTTCCCATACACAGCTGTACTAGACGTTCCCTACACAGTTGTACTAGACGTTCCCATACACAGTTGTATTAGACGTTCCCATACACAGTTGTACTAGACGTTCCCATACACAGCTGTACTAGACGTTCCCATACACAGCTGTACTAGACGTTCCCCTACACAGTTGTACTAGACGTTCCCATACACAGCTGTACTAGACGTTCCCCTACACAGTTGTACTAGACGTTCCCATACACAGCTGTACTAGACGTTCCCATACACAGCTGTACTAGACGTTCCCCTACACAGTTGTACTAGACGTTCCCATACACAGTTGTACTAGACGTTCCCATACACAGCTGTACCAGACGTTCCCATACACAGTTGTACTAGACGTTCCCATACACAGTTGTACTAGACGTTCCCATACACAGTTGTACTAGACGTTCCCATACACAGCTGTACCAGACGTTCCCATACACAGCTGTACCGGACGTTCCCCTACACAGTTGTACTAGACGTTCCCATACACAGCTGTACTAGACGTTCCCATACACAGTTGTACTAGACGTTCCCATACACAGCTGTACTAGACGTTCCCATACACAGCTGTACTAGACGTTCCCATACACAGCTGTACTAGACGTTCCCATACCACTAGAGCTTTGGTCTGAGAGAGGGACGATAATATTCTGGAATGGATAAATAGGAAGAACGTGCACGAAATATGGCTCTGAACGCAGTGGCATAATAATGATTCATTTTGGAACTCTCCCTTTTAAGGAGAACACGAAGCCAGAGTGCACGATGCCAGTCGAGTGTCATGACTGTCAACAGGAGACCTGGAGAGTGAGAGTTAGCGCACAGGTCGACAGACTGATGCACATTAGGCTGCTTGTTTAAGCAGGGTACAACACAGTAAAGATCTGATTTGAGGAGAACCACTTTTATAATTTACTTGTAAATGTATAAACGGTATAACTCCTTGTCACGTCGCCTGTTGCACAACTTTGTCATTCGTTTACAGATCTGGCTTCGTTGGAAATCATTTTCTTGTATTTATCAATTCCGTTAATATGTGTTAGTTAGGTATTAAATTATTTCTGTCATGAATGTCATGGACTTTGATAATCTTAATTGACTACATTTATTCAACCGGTTCCCTCCAATAGAGCATCCAATTTTGATGTATTCTATTCGTGGGTCCTCGGTTAGGTTAGGTACGGGCAATTTAGTACATCAATTCATTGACGTTGTGAACGCTCGAGAGGACGGGTTGATTGATTTATACACCCCCATACCCATCCCATGGGCGGTATTGAACCCCATTCCCATCCCATGGGCGGTATTGGACCCCTTACCTATCCCGTGAGCGGTAATGGATCCCATACTCATCCCGTGGGCGGTACTGGACCCCATACCCATCCTATGGGCGGTATTGAACCCCATTCTCATCCCGTGGGCGGTACTGGACCCTATACCCATCCTATGGGCGGTATTGAACCCCATTCTCATCCCGTAGGCGATATTGTACCCCCATACCCATCCCGTGGGCGGTATTAGACCCCCATACCCATCCCGTGGACTTCCCGTGAAAAAAAGTCCAAGCCATCCTATATAACTAGTTTGTGGCCTTTGCTCTCTCCTTACAAAACTGAATAAATTCAGTTATGTCAAAATGTGTTTAATGATGTGTCATGGAGTTGGTATCCTAGGCTACGGAGCGCTCCCCTGCGTCGGCGTCCGTCTTCAAATATTATCACCAAGACTGCGAACCCGACCCCAGAGCTGGAGTCTCTCAGTCAGGAGGACTTTCACGACTGGAGCGCGTGAGATCCTCCTGTGAAGCCTTAGTTTACAGAGGCTACTTTACAGAGTTTACAGAGGCTACTTTACAGTTTACAGAGGCTACTTTACAGTTTACAGATGCTACTTTACAGTTTACAGAGGCTACTTTACAGAGTTTACAGAGGCTACTTTACAGTTTACAGAGGCTACTTAACAGAGTTTACAGAGGCTACTTTACAGTTTACAGAGGCTACTTTACAGTTTACAGAGGCTACTTGAGGTACAGAGAGAGGTTGTGTTAGCTGGAGCTCCGTGTGAAGCTATATTATTCAGCAATAATGGAGGGTTTGGTGAGGGAGTTGGTGAGTCTGGTTGGAGCTCTGAGGACAGAGCTGGATTCGTGCGGGGGGAGGTAAGGCAGCTTAAGCAACGACAGGATGAAGCAAAGGA
This sequence comes from Procambarus virginalis, assembly GCA_020271785.1. NCBI lineage: Eukaryota > Metazoa > Arthropoda > Malacostraca > Decapoda > Cambaridae > Procambarus > Procambarus virginalis. The sequence goes on along the minus strand of WNGS01063627.1, from coordinate 1,253 downwards.
GAGTCCGGCCTCACACCTAACACCGAAATATGGTGTTAATATTAGAATAGCAGAATGATGTATTTAGCGTACATAAGGTCTCTGATAGACTATCATGCACCAGCTTTGGTCCTGCAAAATGGCAAAAGTATTGATAGACTTGAAAAAATGCAAAATGAAGCACTCAGAATTATACTTGGCTGTCCAATAACTACCAAAGTTCTCAACATGCGGAAAGAATTAAATATACTTAGCATTAGAGATAGAATATTTGAAATTAATCTCATGATGGGACTAAAGCTTCTGCGTGATAACAAAAACAACATTGTGTCAGTTGCTCTGTTAGAACACATACGAAATGGAACTAGCGAGTCTAAGTGGATTCAAAGAACAGCCACTCATATTAAAATGATGGGACTGCATGATGTATATACAGATGAAAGAGTTCAGCACTTCCTTCCACCCTGGCAGATAGTACCTTTTGACATCCTGACCCCTGCATACCCCACCAAGAAACTAATCACAAACAACCCTCATGCTCAGCTTGCTGCTAAATTAAGCACCATAGAACACATTCACAATATAAAAGCTGAAAACAACATTGCACAGACAATATACACTGACGGATCACTCAATACAGCTACAGGGAGGGCAGGAAGTGCTGTTATGCTCATCAGCCCGATGGCAGCACATTGAAAGGAATATCCGAATTAGTAACTGGGCGTCCACTATGCAAGCCGAGTGGTAGCGATACTGGTAGCACTCGAAATTATTGACAACACTGAAGTAGACAGCTTAATATTTCTGACTCCCTTTCCTCACTACGAGCAATAAACAGTTTGCAATCAAGTAATACGTGCTTGTCTTGGAAGCTAGACGTAGATCGATATATAAGAATACTTAGCAAAGAGGGTAAATATCAAAATGTTGTGGATTCCTTCTCACATTGGCCTGACAGGAACATGACAAAGTTGACGCCCTTGCTAAGGCTGCAGTAAATAAGACAGTGTTGAACGGAATCTGAGTTATCAAATAGGTCCCTTAAAAGTGTCATTAGCGAGAACTCCTGGATGGATTTGAAGAAAGTAGAATGTGCAACTGGAATTAGCAGGTCCTTGTTCATCACATTGAAATGTGTGAAGTAAAACATGTGTATGGGGCAAGTAATAAGTCAGTAGACAACAGATGTTGTCACAGCTCGTATAAGACTTGGCTACAAGTATCTTCGCAGTTCGGTATAGGGATCTAGATGAAGTAAAGTGTAAAGTGTGGGA
>WNGS01063616.1:0-11702 GCA_020271785.1 Procambarus virginalis | reverse complement strand
AATCTGTTGCGTTTGGAGGGAATATACTGCTTGAAGGCAACACGTCCTTTGAAAAGCAAAAGGGATTCGTCAATCACCAGCTTCTGTGCTGGTACGTAGAAATCTCTGTACTTTCCAATCACTTCATTCATATAGAGCATGACTCTCCAAAGTCTATCATCCTCTGTCCGGTCTTCATTACTTGCAAAATGAAGACACCTGAGGAGTATCTGAAACCTGTCTCGGGACATATATTTCCCGAACAAAGGTGTTGGAACAGTCTGGTCTTTGCTCCAATAATCTGTGGTAGCGTGTTTGACACAATGTTTCATCAACATACATAGTGCCAAAAATACATATATTTCACCTACAGTAGTGTTTTACCAATGCTGTAATTGTGAAAATTCTGTTATATTTTTCCAATGAGATGAAGCACATGAAGGTTCGTTTGGTGTACAATATATTCCATGAGCGTCTCATCATAAAATGCTGTAAAATAGTCTATTTCACACATGTCCTCACCAGTATCAGGGAAAAGATCTGTAATCCCAATGTCTTTATTGTCAAAGGTAGGAATTAGAGGAATAAAATCATCACCATCACTCCACACAAGTACACCTGGTATCCTGTGAGACGAAACAGCGTCACGACGGCAAGGAATCATTGCACTCTGTGGACCAGGAGCTAAAGCCCATCTACGAGAAGTACGGGTGCTACGTGAACGTGAGGTAAAATCACGTGATTATGAGAGTCTTGGTTCCTCATGTGGTACCATGCAGCGGCGCTTGGCTAGGCGAGACGCTGCTGACGCAACAAAATTTTGTCTGGTAACACCACTGGAACTAGCGACAGGCATGGTAACACTATGCTCTGAATCCACTTCACTAAAACCAGAAAAAGAGTCACCATCCTCTGACTCATCGCCCAAAATATCCTCATACTCTAAATAAGTACAAGAACTGTGTGGTCGTGGGTGAATTGGAGTAGACACTGGGCGAGGAGGGACTGGTGAGCGTGTTGGCCTCGCCCTGGGAGGAGGCTGTATCTCATATTCACTGTCTGTGCTACTATCATCGGTCAATTGTGTGTAGTCCTTATCGATGTCAGAGTCATCAAAATCACTTTCCTCACCATCAGAAAATAATTCACTTGTTATTTGCTCTTGAGTAAGTGACTGCGTGCTGTGTACCTGGGAGCTGTTTGGCCGTGCGCTCGCCATGGTGACTGCTGGGTAACTAAGGCCTCCTACGCGTTGGTGGCAGGAACAGGATTTTTTTACAAAATGGTGGCTGTTTATTATAGCTCCTGGGCAGCGTATGGCCCCCCCCCCACCCTGCTGGCCATTCAAATCTTGCGTGGTACTCCATCACGTCGTATGACATGATGCGCAATTTTGTGTAAGTTACTCAACACGTCATATGACGTGTTGCGCAGTTTAAGGGGTAAGTACAGCTCTTCAATACCTGTCTTATTCCTGTTGATGATTCTGAGGATTAACACTTGTGTGGCTCATGGCTAATTAGCATTTGTCACCCACAGGCGCATACAAAAAAAAAAATTTCTTCTAAACCTGTTAATTTATGTTCTCTGATCATGGGAAAAATAATAAAAAAAATCGTAAGTGGCATATATTGCTTGCTATTGGGCGGGGAAGTCTGGCAAAAAACCAGTGTTGAATGTAATGAAACGCCATTTTCTGGGTGAGTCCGGAGGCTCCCCGGAGCTATCCCAGGCTGATATGCTAATGTCAGACTTTGGCATCAGTCATGTGTATGGAGTTCTTAGGCCTACTGGGGACCACGGCCAGAACCAGCCCCCTCAGAGAGGCAAGGGGAGCAATGGCCTATAGAAGCCCCCGTGTGGTTGGAAGCATTCTATGTCTGCCATCGACCGGGACAGGCACCCAGAAAGGTAAGCGCCTCAAAACAAACCCCTATTCTGGTTAAAATTGCTACCAAAAGCCGAACTAGTGGATAGAACTCCCCAACAGAAAACAATCAAACTAGTGTGACGTCACACGCCGCCACGCCGCTGTCTGCGCAGCTCCCCCCTCCCCGGGAGGGGGAAGGGGGAGCCCCAGACCCTCCCTGTTGGCTACCCACACCTCAGTTCTTGAGGCTGGATGTCAAAAACGCGAAAAAAACACCGACCGGAGGGAGGGAGGGATGCCGGGGAGCCTCCGGGACTCACCCAGAAAATGGCATTTTATTACATTCAACGCTGGTTTTATGGGGGGAGCCCCGTCGGCTCCCCGGAGCTAACTACCCACAGACGGAAAAGAGGGACTTACCCGGGAGGCGGTCGTCGCTCACTCCTCAACTCGAAGCCGAGACAACTGGCTGCAACCGCCGACCCAAAGCAACACAGGCCCGATGGGGCCCAGAGACATTCACAAGGTAACGAGCAGCCAGGACCCTGTTCGACCGCCAAAATCCCCACGCCCGAATATCAGACCAAGACATATTCCCAAAGATGGCAGCAAGAGCCGCGAACTTACGAACGTCATGGGCACGGGGATAGACCGCAGGCTGGCTGGACTTAATAACCCTGCGGACGACCTGAGAGACCCGCACCCGCGAACAGGGAAGAAGGGAAACCGGATCAACCCACAGCGCGTCCCCGGACACGGAAGCCGTGGCGCGCAAATAACGGCGAAGCGCCGCAACCGGACACAAAACATGATGCACCCCCGGCCTGACCAACCAAGCATCAACCACCCACGGACCCCTTCGGAACGCAGCAGTCTTATTCTTTGCCAGAAAAGAAGGAGACAGCTGCATGCGAACAAAACAATCACCACAACCAAAAGAGCAGAAACCCCTGCGCCGGAGGAAAGCATGAAGCTCCCCGACCCCGAGGCCAAAGCCAACAAGAAAAGAGCCTTGGAAAAACAATCCCAGACTGAAGGGGCCACAACGAAACGAGGAGACGAAAGGAAAGCGAGCACTCTGTCCAAAGACCAGGACGGCTCAGGCGGCGCATGAGCAGGTCGGAGGTGAAACAATGCACGAGACAGCTTGCGAAACGGCACAGACGTAACATCGATACTGAAGGCAAGCTGAAGCGGCTCCGCCAGCGCCGCACGATACGAGGCGACAGTGTTAGGCATAAGATGACGGTCCTGAAACAACCATGAGAGGAAGGACAAGACCACCCGAACAGACAAGGAATAACACGACGAAGACGCAAAAAGAAACAGAAGGACCGCCAGGAAACTTCATACTGCCGCCGAGAAGAAGCCCGCAGGTGAGACACCAAATAGGAGGCCACTGATCACCATAGAGATCATGATAAACTCGAGTCAAAAATTCCATACGCGAAGACTCGAGGAGAAGATCGAACCAGCCACGTGACGTACCGGCCCGATCTGCTGAAAGAGGCGGAGCCGTGGAAAAACCCCCGGGTTCGGACACCGAGCAACCAGCGCCTGAAACCAAGGCTGGGCCGGCCACCAAGGGGCCAGAAGAACTCTCCCCTGGTAAGTCTCTAAGCGAGTCAGGACCTGGAGCAACAGCTGAACTGGGGGAAAGAGGTACAACACCTCGATCTCCAGGAGTGTACCAACTATGATGCAGTAAAACGGGCCGTGCTCCATTCGTTCAAGCTGACGCCGGAGTGCTATAGGAAAAGGTTTAGAGAATGTACCCGATCGCCAGGAAAATCGTATGCGGAGACGGCGAGGGACATGGAAAGGAAATTCGTGAAATGGCTGGAGTCAGAAGGAGCAAGATCGGCTGAAGACATCAAGAGGCTAATGGTCATGGAAAAGTTCATGTCCGTGCTCTCTCCCGAGATTAGGGTGAGAGTAAAGGAAGCGGACATCAAGGACCCGAGAGCCGCAGCCGATCGAGCAGACATGCTAGAGGAAGCTTTACGTCCATGTCGAGAGGGACAGCACCGACCGCCCGCATTCTCCAGTATGGGAGGAATAATAGAAGGTCGGACGGTTGGAGGACAGGACCGAGTTATCCCAAGTCCTACCCCTCGAATGGAGACAGCAGAGGACAGAAGAGTGCTGTGGAACCGCCGAAGAAGTCACCGAGGGAGAGCTCAAGAGATCTTGTTATCGTCACGGCCGGAGATGCTGAGCACGAGTCTTTGGAAGGCGCAAGAGGAGTCCGCGGAAGAAGAAGGATCCGTTGTTTCAACTGCGGGTTAATAGGACACATGGCGCGCGAATGCAGACGTCCTAAGCAGCGGGGTTACGTTGCTTTTGTGCGGGTAGAGGACCAGTTAGCCGAAGGAGTGCGGGATGGACCCGTACGTAGGAAGAAGGAGGCTAACCCGTTCGTGCGTGAGGGAACTGTAAGGGTGGGGGACGCAGACCCCATCCCGGTAATGATGCTGAGAGATACTGGGGCGGAATTTACCCTGGTGAGCAGAACCCTTTTCCCTGAGTGTCACGAGAATACCTGTGTAGGTGAGGCAAGTGTGACCACTGTGGGAGGCCCAGTGCAGATGCCCCTACACCAGGTAACCCTGAGTTCGGTTTATGGATGCCAAACCCTAGTAGTGGGGGTCTGTGCGACGATGCCCACGAGGGAGGCACAGGTCATTTTGGGAAATGACGCATGTGGAGGACGTGTCCTACCGAACCTCGTGAAGGACGAGGAGTGCTTGGAGCACTTAGAGAAGAAAGGCGAAGTGTTCGACGCCTGTGGGGACGAGAAAGGAATCGCCATGGAGGCGTTCCCTGTCTGTGCTGTGATTCCGAGGCAGTGCGAAGGACGAGGAGGACGTGGATCTGATAAGGCCGACGAGGAGACGTCCGCCGGCCTGGGAATGATCACCTCGTTATGGAACCCGGAGAGCGAGTGGAGGGCGAAGGCAGCCCAGATGGTGAGGTACAGGTGACCCTCACCGGTTCTCCGGGGTGGACCGCACTCGTCTCGAGGAGATGCAGCAGGCAGAATTCCCCAAGTTGATTTGTAAGGCCAAAGGAGGACGTATTGGTCCCGAGAAAGCTACTCACTTTAACAGGCAAAAGGCATATTAATAAGACAGTGTAAACCTGTAAGGATGGAGGTCGGAAAAGCCTCTCCAGGTACGAGAGATCAAGTAGCGTTGCCAGCCAAGTGCAGAGCGGCAGTGTTGAGTCCGTTGCACGCTGTTGACTCTGCGGGTCACCTAGGGATGACCACGATGCGACGTTCAACGTCGAGAGAAGTGGCTGGGCAACTACAACATCTTTTCTCTTGGGTGAGGAGGCCCAGGGAAAATCAGGCTGACAGTGGAAATATGTTCCGGTCTGAGTGTGTCAGACGAACAATGATAAATCGGGGAGTGATGCAGATTCGGTCGTCGCCCTACCGATCGCAGTCGAAGGGGGCGGTCGGAAGACTCCACTCCACCTCAGAGACAGCTCTGAGAATGTTCTGCGTAGAGCAGGAAGACGAGTGGGAAGAGACAGCGGGCCCTGTTTTGTTGGCCATTTGCAAAGCAGTGGCAGAACCGTTAACTTCTCACAGTTCCAGCTGGTGAACGGACGTGAGGTGTGGAGCCCTCGGTCCGTAATAGGTAAGCAGTGGACGCCCAGGATGACCTTGAAGACGGTCTGCAGACACATGAGGAGTGTCACACATTGGCGGCTGCAATACTGGCTGGAAGCCAAGATTTTTAGTGGAAAGGACAGCGTAGTCGCAGATGCGTTGTCCCGCATGCACTAACCAGACATGACTCTTATTTTAAGGGGAGGGGTATGTGACGGTGTTCCCCCCCTTCTAATTCTCCCACGCCTGCTGTAAGAGTCATGTCCACTATTCCCGAGCGTTCTCTACATTGCAGGCAACAATTGAACATATGTGGGAGAGAACAGTATTCTCGAAGAGCCGAGAAATTTGCGAAAATGTAGTATTTTGTCCTGTGGGATAGGCCCTTTAGGGAGCCAATATGGCGCTGGCAAGTCTGTTCTCCCGCCAAAACTGTGTGACGTCAGTGGCGCCAGATTGGTCACCGTCAGCGACATGGCACTGGGAGCCAATGAAAACCAACTTTGGGAAAAGTGACGTCACATAGGCATAGGGGGTCCGCCCGTGTTGGCGCCAGGCGACATCAGTCTTTCACGACACGTCCGAGAGGTAGGACGCGCGATCGGTCATCCTGTCAGAGTGACGGATTTACCGAACTCCGGTGGATTTAAGCGTCTCCAGTTGTTGGCACGCACTCTGTGAGGTCTTCCTGCAACCCAGAAGTGGCTCAGATAAGGAATTGACAAAATATTGAGCAACAAGTGCTCAGGGGACAGGTGCGTTGCAAGAAGTGGGCCGGGCATCGACGTGTGTCGTCGTTGGCAGTTCACCAGTATAAGAGGCAGCTTAGTGGCCGGGCCACCCACCGTGAGTGAACCAGGTTGACAGCCTTGTCAACCAGGTTGAACGTGTGATCGACGATCCTGTCAAGTTTGACAGTAACCCCACCTTCGTGGAACCCTACGAGTCAACAGTTGGATGCAAGCACGTCGAGAAGTCTTCCCAAATACCTAGCGATATATCTAGACGACGAGGGAATTGACAGTGTTGTGAGCTTCAAGTGCTCTGAAGTCGGGTGCTGTGCGTGTGTCGTCCGGGACGGCTGATAACTTCAGTGACTTCGTAGTGGTGAGAGGCAGTTACTCTGGGAGTACAGTGACAAGGACTAATTGGGAAACGTACGACGACCGCCGAGACGTAGGCTGGCTGCCGTAGTTGGGAGGAAAGTTGACGGCCAGGAGACCGACTTCAACCCAGCGACGTACTGTAGGGAAAGAAGCACGGACCTGCTGTGTACAGAAGCGGCGAGACGCGACATCCTAAGGCGTGGGCTTGTGTTTCTGGATGAACGAGGCGAGAGCCTGGACCAGGAGCTACAACCCAACTGTCATCCTAGGATAGGTGAAGTAGGTGTTTACAGTTCCCTCCCATTTCCCCTTTAGTTAGCTATATATATTCTTGTCAGTATTTTGTATGTCGTGAGCAAGTCTCACTTGAGTTTAAGTCACAGAGAGCACAGTATGTGGTGAGGCTACCCAGAGCGCTCACAGTATCAATTTACATATATATATCTATGTGTGGGTGTGTGCAAGCACCAAGATTCATCAGAGAATTTACTGTGACTATTATTATTGATCTGTGATTATTATTATTATATATATTGGTAGTGAACCAGATATTGGTGTATTGATCTCTATAATCTATTGATATAAATGCCTGTGGATTGATCTCTATAATCTATTGATATAAATGCCTGTGGATTGATCTCTATAATCTATTGATATAAATGCCTGTGGATTGATCTCTATAATCTATTGATATAAATGCCTGTGGTTGATCTCTATAATCTATTGATATAAATGCCCGTGTGTTGATCTCCATAATCTATCGATATAAATGCCTGTGTGTTGATCTCTATGATCTATTGATATATATATGCCTGAAGTTTGATTACTGATTTATATATGACATGATTGTGTGCTGAATAATATCATATACGTGAAGTGTTTGCCAGTGATATCTCTTTAAGAGGAAGTATAAATATAAAGAAAAGTTCAGTGATCAAGTGAGTGCATTCACAGTAAATATTATTAAGAATAGAGTAATCTTTTGGTACAGTGAAAAGTCACTGTGAGAGTATTGTGAATAAGATGTTGATCGTGAGGCCAGTGAAATCATAAGTAAGCCATGTGAACGTTGAATAGTGTTTTGGAAAAAGTTAAATAAACGGTGATCGTGACAATTAGAAAACAAGTACTAGTCTTTCCCACGATCGCGAGGGCCCGGTCAGCTGGCATTTCTGACAGGTGACACGTGCCGATGTTGCCATATGGTGCGCTCTAGAATATTATGCTATGAATGGAGCAATCGTCATATATTAATTCTGATACATTGATGCATATATATTTCTCGTTGTTTTTTAAGTAAAATACCAAAACTCTTTGGTGTTTGATATCATCCCCTCCATTTATCTTGTGACCGTGTTATGATATAAAGTAGAGTGACCTGCCTGATACTATATTACTGGATTTGGCTCTTGCCACAATTACACCTGACCACTGCAGTGTTACTGGACATCTAAAAAAACCAGTTGGCGACCTTGAAGGCTGTGTAAGAGTTCGGTGTCGGGAGGGCCACAGATTGAGGGAACGATCTGTGCACCCACTCATCTCATAATCTAAAGGCCGGTTGTGAGATCGACTGGGATACTCTCCGAGGCCAGCAGTGGAGCCTAAGGGATTGAGGGAAGACCCGCCGAACGACGGTGAGTAAGGGTTATGGTTGGAGCAACCACCTGGAAAGGAGATCCAGTCTACTGTTGCTTTAACCCTTCTCTTACGAGAACACCGTGAAACCCCGACAATATATATATAAAACACATATAAGCAAATCAGCATATATATATGAAAGCAGTAACATACATATAGATATATATCAATATAAATGATCCGTGCCACACAACGAATCAATCGACCATTCTATCAGTCTTAGAATACATATATATATGTAGGTACTCCTGCCTACGTCTGTAGCTCTAAACTTCAATATACACTTCTTGGCACATAAATGGCAAACGATCACTCACCTCTCACTGCGTCGTTCACGCTAATGACAAACACTCTCACCTCCATACAAGTGATCATTTAGAACTACTTCACTACCCTGACAACTTCAGGTTCCTCAGGCTTAAACACCAGAATCCTCTGCAGCTCCTCCAGGCTGCTACCATGAAGATTCCTTGAACAACTATGGTGCTTCCCTACTCCTATTAGGATTATCCACAGCTCTCCTGGCTGCTGCACCATAAGTTTCCTCGAATAACTGTGGCACCTCACCACCTCTGCAGAAGCACGTGACACTCCTCCTCACTGCTTCTTCATAGCTCGGGGTCCTCTCCTCCCCTGCCTTGGAGTCTCATCAACCACTCCCTCTGTGCTGGCTTCCAAGTCCTCAGCAACTTCTTCCCAAAGGACAAACCTGCAACCCATTTGCACTCCAATAAATTGTTTCCCTTTTTAACACATAAAGAAAATTAATCACACAACATCTTTGTCTCCAATCTCTATCTGTCTTCTACATTTAATGAGAGTGGACTCCCCCGTGGGCGAGTCCATGCGCCACCTCGCTGGGCGAGCCTCACTCACGCTGGGAGGGGCCTCCTCCCTCAGGAGCCGGGCTCCTTCAGTTGCCCGCCAGCGCTCAGAGAAGACGGACGTCGCTCCGCGCTCCTCCCACTTCACTCTCTTATTTTAGGCTTTCTGCCATACCAAAACATTTCTAACTTGAAAATAAACATCGCTACTGTCGCTGGGCACACGACCAACTACAAGCAACACTATGAACTGGCTTAAATTGGGCTTACCACAGATTATCTGGTCGAGGGCGCTTCTCCCTCTGACAACGTCTGACCAGGGCGCTTGTCACAGCCCACAAAACTGTCACTGGGCGGCTTAATACTCTCTCCTCGCCGTCCAGGACTTGAGACCACAACGTCTTCAGCTCGATTCAACAGCTGGAACGTCTGCATCTTTTCTTCTCTTGGGATAATATCACTAGGGGTTCCCTCCTGGCGAGAGCTCGACGAAGCGCGGCCTCTCCCCTGCGATGTCTGGCCTCAAGTGAGGTCATCGCCCTCCACAAGCAAGCCTCACGCCTCCAGTAACTTGTCCACATCTTCCAACAAGTCATTTATCTGTTTTCCTGCTCATTGCCCATAATCTCAAAATTTTATATAAATTCAACACACCATCTTACATCTGTGTTATCGCCTCTATAATTTCTGGACCTTCCAGTCAGGTCAGGCTTGCTGAATAACTCTCAAACGGTGAGACTCGTTTCTCCTGCAGGCTGAGATCATAACAGTACTCACCTAATTGAGCTTGCGGGGTTGAGCTTTGGCTCTTTGGTCCCGCCTCTCAACTGTCAATCAACTGGTGTACAGATTCCTGAGCCTACTGGGCTCTATCATATGTACACTTGAAGCTGTGTATGGAGTCAGCCTCCACCACATCACTTCCTAATGCATTCCATTTGGCAACCACTGTGTGGTTGTGTGTGTGTGGCTGTGTGGTTGTGGTGTGTGTGTGTGTGTGTGTGTGTGGTACTCACGTAATTGTACTCACCTAATTGTGCTTGCGGGGGTTGAGCTTTGGCTTTTGTCCCGCCTCTCAACTGTCAATCAACTGGTGTACAGATTCCTGAGCCTACTGGGCTCTATGTCACACATTACAGATTCCTGAGCCTACTGGGCTCTATGTCTGTGTGTGTGTGTTGTGTGTGTGTGTGTGTGTGTGGTGTGTGTGTGGTGTGTGTGTGTGTGTGTGTTGTGTGTGTGTGTGTGGTACTCACCTAATTGTACTCACCTAATTGTGCTTGCGGGGGTTGAGCTTTGGCTCTTTGGTCCCGCCTCTCAACTGTCAATCAACTGGGGTTACAGATTCCTGAGCCTACTGGGCTCTATCATATCTACATTTGAAACTGTGTATGGAGTCAGCCTCCACCACATCACTTCCTCGTGCATTCCATTTTCTAACTACTCTGACACTGAAAAAGTTCTTTCTAATGTCTTATGGCTCATTTGGGTACTCAGCTTCCACCTGTGTCCCCTTGTTCGCGCCCCTCAGAGTGTTGAATAGTTCATCCTTGTTTACCCGGTCAATTCCCCTGAGGATTTTGTAAGTTGTGATCATGTCCCCCCTTACTTTCTGTCTTCCAGTGTCGTAAGTTGCATTTCCCGCAGCCTTTCCTCATAACGCATGCCTCTTAGTTCTGCGACGAGTCTAGTAGCATACCTTTGGACTTTTTCCAGCTTCGTCTTGTGCTTGACAAGGTACGGGCTCCATGCTGGGGCCGCGTACTCCAGGATTGGTCTTACATATGTGGTGTACAAGATTCTGAATGATTCCTTACACAGGTTCCTGAACGCCGTTCTGATGTTAGCCAGCCTCGCTATGCCGCAGACGTTATTCTCTTTATGTGGGCTTCAGGAGACAGGTTTGGTGTGATATCAACTCCTAGATCTTTCTCTCTGTCTGTTTCAATAAGTACTTCATCACCTATTCTGTATCCTATTTTGGCCTGTTTCCACTGCCTAGTTTCATTACTTTGCATTTACTTGGGTGAACTTCAACAGCCATTTGTTGGGCCCATTCACTCAGTCTATCTAGGTCATCTTGTAGCCTCTACTATCATCCTCTGTTTCAATCCTCCTCATAATTTTTGCATCGTCGGCCAAACATGAGAGGAACGAATCTATACCCTCTGGGAGATCATTTACATATACCAGAAACAGTATAGGTCCAAGGACTGACCCCTGCGGGACTCCACTTGCAACGTCTCGCCAATCTGAGACTTCACCCCTCACACAGACTCGTTGTCTCCTGTTGCTTAGGTACTCCTCTATCCACCGGAGTACCTTCCCTTTCACTCCAGCCTGCATCTCCAACTTTCGCACTAGCCTCTTGTGTGGCACCGTATCAAAGGCTTTCTGACAATCCAAAAATATGCAGTCTGCCCACCCTTCTCTTTCTTGCCTTATTTTTGTTGCCTGGTCGTAGAATTCAAGTAACCCTGTGAGGCAGTACCTTCATCCCTGAACGCATGTTGATGCTGTGTTTACAAAGTTCCTTCGCTCCACTTGCTCCACTAGTTTTTTTCGCACAATCTTCTCCATCAGCTTGCATGGTATGCAGGTTAGGGACATTGGCCTGTAGTTCAGAGCCTCCTGTCTATCCCTTTCTTGTATATCGGGACTAT
>WNGS01063615.1:0-10052 GCA_020271785.1 Procambarus virginalis | reverse complement strand
GGATAATGAAGTTAATACTAGAGGACACAGACAAAGCAGTGTACTACTGAACATGGGAGTAAATGAAAGAAGACAATTGTAAAGATGACAATTTTTTTTTGTTTTTTTTTTAACTAAAGTTAAGACCTTTTGAAAGGAAAGGCAGAGCTAAAGTACACAATGGTAGTTAAATGAGATTATAATTTGAATTCTGGCTATACAGCAGTTATCCCACAGTCACTGAGGAAAGAATTAGGTGAGCTTCAGTGGTTATTGAATAAGTTTTTCCAATGTCAGTCCTCCTAGCTATAATTTTACCATCTCGCACAAAACAGTGCTAATTATAGTGGAATTTTGCAGCAACCACGCAGTTTAAAAAAGAGATTTTGCCTGAACTGGTCAGATATCATTCACATAAACAGAGGATTTACCAGCGACTGCAGCTGTGATAAGATCAGACTTGCGGGAGCAGCTATCAATTTTATTCGTATTCTACGGTTTTTTGTACCAGATGATTTGGTACCCACTCTATAAGCTGATTTGATGTGATTTTTTTGAGTGAATACCTTAACTTATCCTGCAATACCTTGATCACGATGGCAGCACAGTCTTCTCCATCAGTTTCTTGGGGAAAATCATGTGAAGAGATAATTACAGACTCAAGTAGTTTATGTTGGTCTGTTTCGTCCTGGGTAACAGTGTGTTGGTGTTGTAGGTTGTTCAGATGGTTCTCAAACTGTTGCAATATTTCTTGCTGTTTTCTGTGGTTTCATCTGGATTAAAGTTAGTAACTGTGTTTTGAGAAGGTTAATTCTTTCTCGAGGTGGACGACTTTGTAGATAGATAGATCTTGATTGTTCTGAGTAAGGCTCCAGCTTCATTCTGCAAAGATAACAATGAGCCTTGCAGGTTCATTATTAAGGCCGACTGCTCTTTGATTACTGACATTTGATCTTCATGTACTTGAGTAATAACTTGAGCCAAGGGTTATCAGCAGGGCGCTTGAAGTCAGGACAAGGGGCAGTAGCTCGTTTAAGTTGGTCCATATGGCTACATAACAGTTGCATGGCCCGTGTCGGAGACGGCGCTGCGCCCAGCTGAAATTGTATGTTATTGTTGACCAGGGGAGAGTCGGTACCCCCCGCGGCGGCCACCGAGGGGGAGATAGCTGAACTAATCATGTTGCTAGCCTGGCTAGTAGGGTTATTCCTGATTGGTGTGCTTCCTTTCTTAAGGGTCTTACCGTTCTTATTTGCATGGTAGCAGGATAAATGTAGGCAGGTACAATAGGGAAGACTCGTTGATGAGGCAGCAGTGAACGTCGGGTACAGCTTCCTAGCTCCAGGGAGCAACACTAGTGAGGTCGAAATGAGAGAATACGGGTTGGTCTTGTTGGTTTTTTTCAATCACATTTGGGTCACTGTGTACTTAGCTGCCTACGGTGATGCTACATCATTTGTTGGTAGCCGAGAGCTCAAAGATCAGCTGATAAAAGAGGAGGGAGGGCAGGGCCGACAGGTGTTGTTGACGTTAGTTGATTAACCCTCGGCCGACGCTTTGTCCCGTTGCCTGAGTAAGTGTTACCGTTCGGCTTGCGTAATGCCCCTGCCACGTTCCAGAGGCTAATGAACTCTTTGCTCACTAACGTGCCAAATTGCTAGGCGTATTTAGATGATATTGTGCTCTTTGATAGTAATTGGGCTGACCACATAGCTAGGTTATGCCAGTTGTTCACATTTTGAAAAGTTCAAATCTAACCTTAAATGCAAAAAAGTGTCATTTTGGCCAAGGCACAGTGGCACATACCTCGGTTATGAAGTGGGCCAAGGAAAAGTGTTACCTCGGCAAGATAAAATCAGTGCCATTCTGGAGTATCCATTGCTCCGGTCTAAAAAGGACATTCAAAGGTTTATCGGTATGTGTGCGTGCTATCGACGTTTTTGTCAGAACTTTTCCAGTGTTGCCACTCCTCTCACAGACTTGTTGTGGAAGGCCGTTAAATTTAAGTGGTCATCAGACTGTGCAGAGGCATTTAAAAATTTGAAATTGATCTTAGCTTCCGCCCCAGTGCTTGCTAGTCCAAGGTTCAACCGACCGTTTAAAATTCATGTTGATGTGTCTGACTCGGGTGCTGGTGCAGTGTTGTTGCAAACTGGAGATGATAAAATGGAACACCCAGTATATTATTACTCTGTGAAATTTGACAAGGCGCAACGCAATTATTCAGTGGTAGAAAAAGAGGCGTTGGTGCTAGTGTTAACATGTAAAAAGTTTGAAGTCTATCTCACAGGTAATATAGTGGAAGTGTACACGGACCATAACCCACTAGTCTTCATGAATCAATGAAGGAGAAGAATAAACGCATCCTCAGGTGGGCATTGTACCTACAGGACTTCAATCTGTCTATTATCCACCTACCGGGCCGGCTCAACGTGATAGCCGACGCTCTGTCCCGGTTGCCTGAGTAACATTCATCTGAGCCACAGGAAGCTTATACCAACTGTCATGCTTAGTTTTTTTTTGTAGGTTCTCCTGTGACATTAAATATTCCGTGTCCAATTTATTTACTTCCTTTTTTTTTTTTGTATATGTGTTTGTTCTTTCAGGGAATTCCTTTGTACTTTTCTTGCAGAGAAATTGTTGTTTGATTGATTTTCTTTTATATCAAAGATTTTCCTTTTTGTTCTCTGTATACTCTTACAAAAAAATATGACTATATTCTAGTAGTCACATTTTTTTTTCTCTCTGAAGGGGGGAGGAGTGTTACGACCCTGGGTTCCGCAGTTGGAAACCAGAGGTCAAATTGAGCGAAATAAACTACTTTATATTATTTGGACACATGGCGAGGTGTCTTTGTCCGTATCTTCCTTGCCAGACGTAAGACGAATCTTGTTGCTCACAAGCATTCAGACTCTTGAGCTTGTTGTGGATTAAGTATAACATTGTTATAAGATTACTATCCTTAGAACGAGTAAAGTAACAATACGATGCATAGGGAAGATTTTTAATGTGTATAGCTACATGATCAATTAGGCTCTTCCGGCACCACACAATGCGGGAGCCCTGATCTGGTCGCTGGACGTGGTCTTTTCTGACTGGCGTTCGTGGGAGTCAAGACCTTTCTGAGCTGCTCTGCACTCCTCTACCTTTCCTCTTACTTATTTCCCTTACCTTAAGTTAAGTTAAGTACTGTGTTTGTAAGTGTGCCTACTCTGGAAGTGAAATATTTGTGTAGACCTGGGGTTGTATTTGCCAGTGTGTTGGGTACCCTTAAGTGTAGTGTTGTGTTGTGTTGTGTTAGGGTACCACGTGGTTTCACTACCCTAAGCTGCATCAAGCTTCAGTTTCTTAGCCAGTAGTACTTTACCCTAGCTTGTTCTCAGTGTAAACCTTGTATTCTGCTTATGTGGACCAAGGCTTTTAACGTAAGATAGTGTGGTAAAGGAATTATTATTATTGTTATTGGTGTGGATGTATATGGGGGTTGTTAAGGGGTTAATAAGTTAGTTTAACGGAGTATCCATTCTTCCTGTATAGGAGATCTATGATCTACCTCAAGGCTGACAATTGCAGTATAAGCCGCTATAAGTTTATTTTTATATTTTTATTGGGGGCCGGGCCTTTTAGATCTCCATAACTTGGGTACATCTGTATTCTAACTTCCCTTACACCAATTAATACTAGATCCCCCATAGCAACACTTTATAATTATAACAGGGCCCCAGCCTGGGGCATAATAAACCAAAATGGTCCCAACCTGCTGGGGCATAACGGCAGTGGCCCCATCCTGGGGCATAAACAACTTAGTGACCCTATCCTGGGGCATAAACAGAAGTGGCCCCGCCCTGGGCATAGAACTGAAGTGGCCCGACCTGGGCCACTGTAAACTGAAGAGGCCCCACCCGGGGCCACAGTAAACTGAAGGGGCCCCGGCTAGTGGCAGAACTGAAGCCTGGGGCATAATAAGCCTAAATGGCCCCAACCTGCTGGGGCATAACGGCAGTGGCCCATCCTGGGGCATAAACAACTGAAGTGGTCCCGTCCTGGGGCATAAAAACTGAAGTGACCCCAGCCTGAGGTACAATAATTTGGAATGGCCCCGTCCTGGGGCAATGGATAGAAGTTGTCCCGGCCAGTGACAAAGAACCGTAAGTGGCCCCTGCTTGGGCATAGGACCCAAAGTGGCCCCAGCCTGGGGCAAAGGAACTGAAGTGGCCCCACCCAAAGTAGCACCAAGGGGGCTCGAGGGGCACCTTGAGAGGAGTGCCCGCACCCTGGGCCGCCGAGGGAGAGGCGGGTCAGGGCCCAAAGGGGCCACCCCATAAGGCTTGAAAGTCACAGGGCCCGGGCCACGTGTGTGGCACCTCCAGACAGAGCGTCGCCAGCCCACCGGCGGGAGAAAGCCCCACACAGGCTTTGAAATACTTCAAGAGTCACGTTTTGTAAGTGAAGCAGCTGCGTGCGTGTCGGGAACAGGGACCCACCAGACCGCAGGCAAAGCTTATATAATACTGGCGTTGCACGTGCAGTTTGGGCGGTATAGACGCATCTCCACAGACCTACGTTTTCTTCCATCAGAAAATTCACCGCTTTGGAAAGCAGCGTTTTTAATTTAACAAAAACTGGCTATGTAAAAATCATACCCAATTGTGGGAAAATTTGACTCATGTAAATCATATAAATTGATACTATTTCGATAGATACGAAGGACCACCACTTTTTGAGAAAAGTGGAAACTGGGTAGAGCAAGTGGTTTGATATTAAATCCATGAACTAGTGTCCTATGGATATTATTGATTAATATTATATTGAATATTGAAGGGACTGTAATTTATAAGTCAAATTCACTCACCCAAATTGGGGGATTACATGCTAAAAGATTAGTGCATCCCTAGCATTATTCTGGCGCTGGTTCTTTGCCAGAGTATATAAATTATGAAAGTAAATAAAGTAAAATAAAATAATCCACAGACTCAAAGTAAATAAAGTAAAATAAAATAATCCCACAGACTCAGACACATATTAACACATATCTCTCAGGCAGCTATCCAAACTCTCTTCTCCTTTCACCAGTCAGCCTAGCAGATGTTGTGTCCATCATACACTCTCTAAAAACCAAGGCAGGGCACATCAGTGAAATTCCGTACATTGTATACAAGAGCGCCTCCCATGCCCTTGCGCCACCCATAGCTCTACTGCTCAACAAATCTATAGGTTCAGGTTTATTATTCAGGTAAGGTACATACATACAAGGGATGTTACATTAATGGATAGATTTATAGATAGAGCTAGTACATACAATGCCTAAAGCCACTATTACGCAATGCGTTTCGGGTAGGAGAAACATTAATATCTATAACTTAATACTAATTGAGCATAAAGAATAAAATGAGTTGAGAACAAATACAAATAAAGATAAAAACAGGGGGAACATGACTGAAAAAGCAGCACAAATACAATAGGTCGACAAACAGCGTTGTTTAAAAAAAATAACAGACATGGGTTGACAATAGAGGGGTATGCACTTGCAAGATGCTTGAAAGGATCATCCTAAACCGACTGTTGCACAAAATAGGCAGGTTAGGGGAGGGGGGTCAATGGATTTGTTAAAGGACGGAGCACAGCAAATTGTATAGTTAATTACTTACAATTTGGTGATGCTTTGGCCATGCACAAGATTAACCAAGATCTGTCTGCCAGAGTCGCCAACCTCGAACATGAATTAAGCTCTCTTCAGATCTCGGTTACTAACTCTAAATCAGCAGAAACCTCTAAGAAGCAAGAAGAGATGTTACAAAAGTTAGAGAACCATTTTAACTCCCTACAACAGCAACACACTGCAACCCAAGATGAATCAGACCAACTTAAGCTCCTTGATTCTGTTATCATCTCATCAAATGATTTTCCCCAAGAAACTGACAGAGAAGACTGTACTGCCATCGTGATCCAGGAATTGCGTACCAAGTTGAATAACTCAATCGAAGCAAGTGACATCAAGTCAGCTTATAGAGTGGGTACGAAATCATCTGGTCCAAATAACAGGAGGATTCGTGTGAAATTGGATAGCTGCTCCCGCAAGTCAGACCTTATCACTGCTGCAGTCGCTGGGAAATCCAATGTTTATGTGAACGAATGTCTAACCAGGTTCAGACAAAATCTCTTATTTAAACTACGTGGAATCTGCAAAAGATCCTCTGCTATTAAACATTGTTTTGTGCGTAATGGTAAAATAATAGCTAGAAGACTGACACTGGAAAAACTTATGTGATAACCACTGAAGCACACCTCACTTCTTTCCTGGATGACTGTGGGATATCAGCTGAATAACCTGAACATATTTTGTAGTCTCACATACAACCAAAGTGTACTTAAGCTCTGCCTTTCCTTTCCAAAGGTTTTATATTTTTATTTTTATTTTTATTTTTGTTTGGCATCTTTGCCTGTTTTTTTTACTCTTAATTATTTGGTCTTAGCTAATCCCTTTGTCACTAAACCTAGGGCTTTTCTATTTCCCTGTTATATTTAAAGTAACTTGGTATTTGTTTCTTGTAATCATTTATTGGAATTAATTAATAGTATAATTGTTTATATAAGCATCTACCTCACTATCATAGTAAAATATTCCACACGAATATACTTTCACCCTGTTTATTTTTACACTTAGATTTATATTAGAGTAAATTTCAAGATTTAATAAGTTTTACATGTCATCTTTTTTTTCGGAATTATCTATTGAGTTCATTTTGTTTTCTTAGGTTCATACCAATTATAGGATTTTAATTAACCATTACTAAGCTAATTATCTTCAAGATCATTTTACTTTATGATTTATTATTCTTATTATTTTTTATTTTACATTTATATTGTCAATCTCTACTGATTTTTTGTTTTTTATTTTATGTAACTTCTGTGTCCTTCCTGGCTATCTATTGGATCTTTATTTTACTTCTAAGTTGTTACTATTTTATTGTATTTGCTTTTATTCTTGTTTTGCTTTATCGTGTATCTTGTATCGTGATCCCTTTATCTGCATCTTTATGCACACTGATTTTGATTCTGATCAAAATCTTCTATCTCATATCTACACCAACCAGCACATTGATCATCATTATTGCAAGTATTTCACAGCACACCAGGCTAAAACAAACTCCAAATACCACCTGTTTATCAGTTTACAACCAAAATGTTAGATCTCTTGGTAAACATTTTGACGATTTAAATGCATTACTCACAGCACTTGGTACTAACTTATCGTTCATTATTTTAACAGAAACTTGGCTAAATAAAGACTATACCCAACTCTACAACTTAGCTGGTTATAAAGCCATTCATAACTGTAGGCCTAATAAAAAGGTGGTGGCACAGCTATATATTACCGAGATACATTTATCTGCAACAGTGTTATTAGTGACAGAGATGACTACTGTGAATATACTTTTGCTCAGTTCACAATTAAATCCCTTAAATCCTCTTTGACTATTGGAGCCATCTATAGATTTCCCAACACTAACATAGCTTCTTTCTCAGACAACCTAAGGAATCTTATTATAAACAACAATCTCAACAAAAACCACATCATTCTGGGAGGAGACTTTAATATTGACCTGGGTAAACAAAATTGCTCTCAAGTTGACTATTTCCTTAACAGCATGAACTCCTGTATGCTAATCCCCACAATCACCAAACCTACCCGAGTCACTCAAACATCAGCCACTACCTTGGACCACATATGGACAAACATAACAGTTCCCCTATACCTGGTATAATCTACGACAGAACAACTGACCACTATCCTACCTTTCTCATAGCGAACATGGACATAACACCACCAAAAAGCAAGAAACTTTCATTTAGGCTACACAGTGAATCAGCTTTAGGCAATCTTACAGATGCACTTCACAATATTAACTGGGATTCTGAATTCAATAATACCCAGGATATAAATCATTAGCTACCCTCTTCCTCTCCAAAACTCTCAGTCTCTACAACCTTCATTGTCCCCTTCTTACCAAGCAAGTAACTGACAAAAGATTAAACAATCCATGGCTCACAAGTGGCATTCTCAACTCAATCAACAAGAACACGAATATGAAAAGAAACTTAGGATTGGCCTAGTTTCAAAGGAAGTAGCTAAAAGGTACTCATCAATGCTTACCAGTATCATAAGAAAGGCAAAACTAGCATATTATGTGAATAGATTCAATGAAGCAAAAGGTAACATGAAAGCACTTGGAAACAATCTCTAGTATCCTAGGAACTAAGCAACACTCACATAACCAAATAAGCTCTACAAGGATGGGATATACTGTCAACTGATTTAGAAATGGCAAATGAATTTAATAGTTTCTTTTCATCGGTTGGTGCTAATCTTTGCCAGTAAAATCCCACAGACTCAGACACATATTAACACATATCTCTCAGGCAGCTATCCAAACTCTCTCTCTCCTTTCACCAATCAGCCCGGCAGATGTTGTGTCCATCATACACTCTCTAAAAACCAAGGCAGGGAACACCAGTGAAATTCCGTCCATTGTATACAAGAGCCTCCCATGCCTTGCCTCACCCATAGCCCTACTGTTCAACAAATCTATAGAGTGTCACACCTTCCCTGATATCCTCAAAAAAGCAAGTAACGCCAGTCCATAAAGGAGGCAATCCGGCGGACATAAATAATTATAGACCAATATCAAATCTACCCATTCTATCAAAAATATTTGAAAAAATTATTTACAAACAGCTCTATCCTACCTCGTAAAATTCGACATACTAGCCAGCCCTGCCAGTTTGGCTTCCGGTCCCAAAAGAGCACCAACGATGCAATCATTAGTCTCCTTGACGTAATCTACTCAGCCCTTGACAAAAATGAGTTTCAATTGGACTCTTCATTGACCTAAGAAAAGCCTTTGATACTGTTAATCACAACTACCTCTTACTTAAACTTCAGCATTATGGAATCCGTGGCCTTGCCCTTGACTACATCCGATCCTATCTTAGTGACAGACACCAATATGTAACCATCAATGATACAACTTCTTCCACTCTACCAATTACCGTTGGAGTGCCACAGGGCAGTATCTTAGGACCTCTTCTATTTCTTATATATATAAACGATCTGCCTAATGTCTCTAATATTCTCAACCTATATTGTTTGCTGATGATACTACCCTTATCTATTCAGACCTCAACCCACATACACTAAATAATGTTGTGAATAATGAATTAAAAAAAGTCCACTTATGGATGTCAACTAACAACTAAACATTAAACATCGAAAAGACTTACTACACTTTCTTATTGGAAGCAAATCATCAAATGCAATTCAGCTACAGATAGACAATATTAACATCAGTAATAAAAAATGATGGCAAGTTTCTTGGCCTATTCCTAGACAAGAGACTCAACTTCAGCACCCACATTCAACACATAACTAGAAAGTCTCTAAACAGTGGTATACTCTCCAAATCAATATTAGTTATGTTGTTCACTCCGCTCTCCTCTCTACTATATTATGCACTAATCTACCCTATCTTAATTATGGTATCTGTGCATGGGGGTCTACCACTGCAAACCACCTTAAGCCCATCATCACGCAGCAAAAATCTGCTATCAGAATAATAACTAACTCAGCTTTTAGACAAACATTCAGCTCCCTGTTAAAATCTCTAAACTTGCTAAATATTAAACTCCCTCCACACATTCTCTTGTGTCAACTACTTTACAAAACCCTGTTTTTAATGCAAACCATGCTCTGAAACTCTCCCTGGATGGATGTAATAGGACCCATTTCACCACACCAGAAAAAAAATATCTCTTTGATATCCCCAGGGTCAACTTAATCTGTGTAAACACTCTATGCAAATTAAGGGACCTAGTCTATGGAACTCACTCCCTAGTGAATTGAAAAACTGTAAAAGTTTTGCCTTATTTAAAAACAAAACCAAAAAAGTACTGATTTACTTCTTAGTTTGTTCCTACACTGAGCTTTAAATTTCTCTGTACCAGTGTACCACAATCTCCTAATTTTATTTTTGTATTTAACCCTACCAACCTTATCATTGTGTTCATTGCTGTCT
>WNGS01063589.1:0-11087 GCA_020271785.1 Procambarus virginalis | reverse complement strand
TACTATGTTTTTTCTCACAATCTTCTCCATCACCTTGCATGGTATACAAGTTAAGGACACTGGCCTGTAGTTCAGTGCCTCTTGTCTGTCACCCTTTTGTATATTGGTACTACATTAGCAGTCTTCCATATTTCTGGTAGGTCCCCGTTTCCAGTGACTTACTATACACTATGGAGAGTGGTAAGCAAAGTGCTCCTGCACACTCTTTCAATACCCATGGCGAGATTCCATCCGGCCCAACAGCTTTTCTCACATCCAGCTCCAATAGGTGCTTTTGACCTCATCTCTTGTAATTTCGAACCTATCCAAGGTCACCTGGTTTGCTGCCACCTCTCCCAGCGCCGTGATATCTCCCTGTTCTATTGTAAAGAACTCCTGGAACCTTTTGTTGAGTTCTTCACACACTTCTTTGTCATTCTCTGTGTACCTGTCCTCGCCCACCCTAAGTTTAATCACCTGTTCCTTCACTGTTGTCTTCCTCCTGATGTGACTGTGTAGTAGCTTTGGTTCAGTCTTGGCTTTGTTAGCTATATCATTTTCATACCTTTTCTCAGCTGTATGAAATTTCTTGTATGAAGATTCTGTTTAAGTTAGCTTTAAATCAGCGCATTAAAGATAATATATGAATCTAGTAGAAAATCAGTTCTTCCCAAAGTCAGTTCATCCAAAGTGTGTGTGTGTGTGTGTGTGTGTGTGTGTGTGTGTGTGTGTGTGTGTGTGTGTGTGTGTGTGTGTGTGTGTGTGTGTGTGTGTGTGGGCGCTCGTGAGTGTGTGTGTGTATGTGTGGGCGCTCGCGAGTGTGTGTGTGGGCGCTCGTGTGTGTGTGTGTGGGCGCTCGTGTGTGTGTGTGTGGGCGCTCGTGTGTGTGTGTGTTTGGGAGCTCGTGCGTGTGCGTGGGCGCTCGCGCAGATGCTGGTAGTGGAACTTTGTAGGTAGAAAAGATGGTATTGTGTTGGGGCACTCGAGGAACCGTATTAGTAATTTAAATAGTAATTATGTAGCATATTAAGGAGTAAATACTTAGGTTGAAGACGTTGTAGAATGGTGTTGTAATGGGGGAAATTAAGTTATTTTCCTTTATTTTAAGACTGAATTTAACACTAACATTAAACAACACAGGAAAAGAATTAAAACTTTGGATGAACTGACTTTGGGAAGAACTGATTTTCTACTAGATTCATATATTATCTTTAATGCGCTGATTTAAAGCTAACTTAAACAGAATCTTCATACAAGAAAACCTTACTAAAATACTAGTACTTGCAAATGTTAATGTGAGTTCAGTTTAAAAATGTGTACATAAATAAATATCCTGAGTATACCTGAAGTAGGTTCTGAGAGTTCTTCTACTCCCCAAGCCAGGCTGGAGTTGTGTTAACTTGGTCCACCGGGCTGTTGCTTGGAGCGCCCCGCAGGCTCACATATCCACTACAACCCGGCTGGTCCGCCATTTTCTGTAGGAACTTATCCACTTTTGTTTAAACTCGTCCACTTTTGTTCTGGCAATATTTATTATATTTGTTGAACGGATATTGAGTAGCAGTGGAGTAGGTGAACGATTCCCTACTTAGGCAGCAACTAGCAATTGGAGAGAAGCAATGAACTACTCTACACGAACCAGGCTATCACAGGTAACTATGTTGATTCATAAATTAAGGGCATGACTACACTTAAAGACTGTCAGTCACTCCTATATGAGTGACATTCCACTGTCCGGTGGCACACAGTTGACCACCTCCTCACACCTTACTCAAAACGAGTAAAGCTATACCCAGATACTGCCAAGAAAAAACTGAGTTCTGTGCTACTTACAGGAGGAAACAGGAGAAGGAAAAAATGGCATCACAGATCAGTCTGCTACCTGGAAGTGCTTCACCTGCTTGAGCAAGCCCGTGAGCTCCTGCCTGTAGAGAGGTTACCTCCCTGGGAGGATGACTCTTGCAAGATCATCATCAATGAAATGGCAACGAAAACCTTCAACGTGATGCCACAAGAAATGAGGCATAATTATCTTGAGGAATTCTATAAAGAAGCCGGAAATAAATTAGATCAAATCTACACTGATTGGTCATCTAACCCTGTGAATGGCAGGGCTGGTGCAGCATACACTGTAATTAGGAATAATGTATTTCAACGCGAAAATGAAGGAAAAGCCCGTATGCCTCTTCAACGCAAGCGGAGCTAACTGCCATTGTTATGGCGTTAAGATTCTTTAAACGAAACACTAATGGTGCAGTGATCTGCACTGATTCAAAAGCAACTTTGCAAATCCTTAGTAAAATTCGGGCAGAAAATCCTGCGATAGTCCCTGAAATCAAGAGAGCTGTGAGAGATCTAACCAACCAGGAAAGAGTCGTCAAATTCCTGTGGATCCCCTCCCATGTTGGAATTTGTCGGAATGAACGAGCAGATGTACTGGCTACTGAAGGCGCTGAAGGAGACCACATTGAATACTTCATAACCAAGACTCTCCTACAAATTAGAGGTATCATCAGGCAAAATCACCGCAACAAGGTTACTGTTGCAGTGTTACCAAAAGAGGTCACAAGAACAAACCAGTGAATCTGTACGCTGGTACAAGTGGTTGCAGCTGGCAATCCCAATCATTATGGACGAAGAGGAGGTGGCCGCGGGAGAGAATCAGTAATAGCAAGAATTCGTCTTGGATACAAATATCCTTTGAGATTCGGAATGGAAACAACAGTTGATCAGCGAAGTTGCATAATCTGCGGTGAGAGTGATGGACACCGCCTTGACCACTACCTGATTGAATGTGACCATGTAAGAGTCATTAGAAATATGTGTAGAAAAATAAACCCCACGTTATTTGAGTTAGAAAAATACTATTTGTCAAATATAGATACTGTTCTTAAAAGGTTTCCCTATTTTCCACCCGTAAGATAAAGTAAGGGATGACAAATTTTAATCTTGTTGTTTGAGAAGTTATTCACTTGAGAGACAGTTAAGCAAGTCCCAGCTGTGTCTGGGTACAAGTGACAGGATGAACAACCCAGCGGGTTTTCTTCCTATTGGGAAGTGTTGTTCATGTCACTATGGCGGCGTGTCCACTCACAGGATGAGCGGCGCTGCCCAATACTGTCACTATGGTGGTGTGTCCACTCACAGGATGAGTGGCGCTGCCCAATACTGTCACTATGGCGGTGTGTCCACTCACAGGATGAGTGGCGCTGCCCAATACTGTCACTATGGCGGTGTGTCCACTCACAGGATGAGTGGCGCTGCCCAATACTGTCACTATGGTGGTGTGTCCACTCACAGGATGAGCGGCGCTGCCCAATACTGTCACTATGGTGGTGTGTCCACTCACAGGATGAGTGGCGCTGCCCAATACTGTCACTATGGCGGTGTGTCCACTCACAGGATGAGTGGCACTGCCCAATACTGTCACTATGGCGGTGTGTCCACTCACAGGATGAGTGGCGCTGCCCAATACTGTCACTATGGCGGTGTGTCCACTCACAGGATGAGAGGCGCTCACAGGATGAGTGGCGCCCTCACACTAGGCTGTTTAAAGCAGCGGCCGTCCTCCCCGGACGCATTCATCAATTTTACCATATTGTGTATTAAAAATTGGCTTGTTCTCATATATAAATTAATATTATTATACATACAAATTCTATGTATAGTTAGGGATAGGTTAGGATAGGTGTTTATGGTCTGTTGGGGATTATTTGTATTTGAAGTACGTGGGTGAAGCATTTATAGAATTGTGGTTCGAACAAAGGACGTGTGCGAAGCACTTGTTCCGGAAGTGTTCGGACGACATCAGTTGTGAGTCGTGTGTAAACAGCTTTTCATTCATAAACAGGGGGTTTGGCGGCTGGATTAACGAGCTTGGATCTTTGTATGCGAGGACGGGGCTGGATACTTACATAGCAAGCATAAATATATTGATGGGCTCGCATCCCTAGTGGGGTTCGAACCCTCCAGGCAAAACGCAATCTCCCATAACCGTCATCAAACCTGCGACTCAATACAGTCTTCAGAAAAGCGATTCTCCAATGTTGTGTTTGAGCGATAGAGTGAACTACACGCCGATGTATAGAGATGTAGTTAATACAGCAGTGTATTGGGTGAGGAGGTGCGCTCCTGTGTGTGAACCCCGACTCAGTACACGTGGGCCAGGAGCCAACAAACACGTGGGCCAGGGGCCAACAAACACGTGGGCCAGGGGCCAACACACACACCACGTGGGCCAGGAGCCAACACACCACGTGGGCCAGGGGCCAACACACACACACCACGTGGGCCAGGAGCCAACACACCACGTGGGCCAGGGGCCAACACACCACGTGGGCCAGGAGCCAACAAACACGTGGGCCAGGGGCCAACAAACACACCACGTGGGCCAGGGGCCAACAAACACACCACGTGGGCCAGGGGCCAACAAACACACCACGTGGGCCAGGAGCCAACACACACACACCACGTGGGCCAGGGGCCAACAAACACACCACGTGGGCCAGGGGCCAACAAACACACCACGTGGGCCAGGGGCCAACAAACACACCACGTGGGCCAGGAGCCAACACACACACACCACGTGGGCCAGGAGCCAACACACACACCACGTGGGCCAGGAGCCAACACACACACCACGTGGGCCAGGAGCTAGCACACACACCACGTGGGCCAGGGGCCAACAAACACACCACGTGGGCCAGGGGCCAACAAACACACCACGTGGGCCAGGAGCCAACACACACACCACGTGGGCCAGGAGCCAACACACACACCACGTGGGCCAGGAGCCAACACACACACCACGTGGGCCAGGGGCCAACAAACACACCACGTGGGCCAGGAGCCAGCACACACACCACGTGGGCCAGGGGCCAACAAACACACCACGTGGGCCAGGGGCCAACAAACACACCACGTGTGCCAGGAGCCAACAAACACACCACGTGGGCCAGGAGCCAACACACACACCACGTGGGCCAGGGGCCAACAAACACACCACGTGGGCCAGGAGCCAACAAACACACACGTGGGCCAGGGGCCAACAAACACACCACGTGGGCCAGGAGCCAACAAACACACCACGTGGGCCAGGAGCCAACAAACACACACGTGGGCCAGGGGCCAACAAACACACCACGTGGGCCAGGGGCCAACAAACACACCACGTGGGCCAGGGGCCAACAAACACACCATGTGGGCCAGGAGCCAACAAACACACCACGTGGGCCAGGAGCCAACAAACACACACGTGGGCCAGGGGCCAACAAACACACCACGTGGGCCAGGAGCCAACAAACACACCACGTGGGCCAGGAGCCAACAAACACACACGTGGGCCAGGGGCCAACAAACACACCACGTGGGCCAGGAGCCAACAAACACGTGGGCCAGGGGCCAACAAACACACCACGTGGGCCAGGGGCCAACAAACACACCACGTGGGCCAGGAGCCAACAAACACACCACGTGGGCCAGGAGCCAACAAACACACACGTGGGCCAGGGGCCAACAAACACACCACGTGGGCCAGGGGCCAACAAACACACCACGTGGGCCAGGGGCCAACAAACACACCACGTGGGCCAGGGGCCAACAAACACACCTCGTGGGCCAGGGGCCAACAAACACACCACGTGGCCCAGGGGCCAACAAACACATCACGTGGGCCAGGGGCCAACAAACACACCACGTGGGCCAGGGGCCAACAAACACACCACGTGGGCCAGGAGCCAACAAACACACCACGTGGGCCAGGAGCCAACACACACACACGTGGGCCAGGGGCCAACACACACACACGTGGGCCAGGAGCCAACAAACACAGCACGTGGGCCAAGAGCCAACAAACACACCACGTGGGCCAGGGGCCAACAAACACACCACGTGGGGCAGCGGCCAACAAACACACCACGTGGGCCAGGGGCCAACAAACACACCACGTGGGCCAGGATCCAACAAACACACCACGTGGGCCAGGAGCCAACAAACACACACACGTGGGCCAGGAGCCAACAAACATACGTGGACCAGGAGCCAACAAACACACCACGTGGGCCAGGGGCCAACAAACACACACACGTGGGCCAGGGGCGAACAAACACAGCACCACCACCAGCCAGGGTCACACCGTAATGGCCAGCCACAACACAACTCACACATAACTCGCCAGCATGACGGCCTGGCCAGACTTACGAGGCCCGCCAGGCAGTTACACTCGTGAAACTTTTGTCGGCATGAATTTATGTTCGGCAATTGTATAACTGAGCATTCAGAGGCTAACTACCACGATGCTTTGTTGGTGTCTGAAAGAGAGGAGCGCTGAACGCCGCTGGCCTCTGAGGGACGACCTCCTAATGTTCTTCTGATAACGCCACTTCATTCTCAATGCTCCCCGAAGGAATGGAGTTCCTGAATCATTTTGTTGAATCACGTTTTTTTCAACAATCTCTAACTGATGCAAATGGGGGATGTTCTTCGTTTTAAAAGCGGTTGCCATTACCTCGTGTATTAAAAGTAAGTCTTCTCCGGGTAGTAATATTCAACTGATTATGAACCATAATTAACTCTCTCCAGTTTACAGTGCCACAAACGTACGAGGGAATTACCTGAAAGGTAATAATATACTTGTAATATTAGCATAGCCACCGACGAGCTCGCCTTCAACAGGCCAGATAAGGTATTTTAAGAACTATGAACTTTAAGATGTAAAGGAGAATGTCATTCTCTGCGCTGATCATGTTCAAAGTCTGCTTAGTTGGTTGAGTGGGTGTTAGCGGGTTTTTATTTTAGGGGGAGTTAATATTATTAATTAATGGAGCCAAGTGAGGTGCCAGAATGATGCACAATGAGGAATTGCAAAGATGAAGTCCGGCGCCTCGCCTCACATTCCTAAATGTGCATCGTGATTGGTGGAGCGCTACTGGTTCTGCGGGTGATTGGTGGAGTGCATCTGGTTCTGCAGGTGATTGGTGGAGCGCTACTGGTTCTGCGGGTGATTGGTGGAGCGCTACTGGTTCTGCGGGTGATTGGTGGAGTGCATCTGGTTCTGCAGGTGATTGGTGGAGCGCTACTGGTTCTGCGGGTGATTGGTGGAGCGCATCTGGTTCTGCGGGTGATTGGTGGAGCGCTACTGGTTCTGCGGGTGATTGGTGGAGCGCATCTGGTTCTGCGGGTGATTGGTGGAGCGCTACTGGTTCTGCGGGTGATTGGTGGAGCGCATCTGGTTCTGCGGGTGATTGGTGGAGCGCTACTGGTTCTGCGGGTGATTGGTGGAGCGCATCTGGTTCTGCGGGTGATTGGTGGAGCGCATCTGGTTCTGCGGGTGATTGCAAGTGTTCAGGTGCTAAATGGTGCAGGTCATTCCCTTGTTCAGGTGCTAAATGGTGCAGGTCATTCCCTCGTTCAGGTGTTAAATGATGCAGCTCATTCCCTTGTTCAGGTGCTAAATGGTGCAGGTCATTCCCTTGTTCAGGTGCTAAATGGTGCAGGTCATTCCCTTGTTCAGGTGCTAAATGGTGCAGGTCATTCCTTGTTCAGGTGCTAAATGGTGCAGGTCATTCCCTTGTTCAGGTGCTAAATGGTGCAACTCATTCCCTTGTTCAGGTGCTAAATGATTCAGGTTCATTGATTCCCTTGTTCAGGTGCTAGATCATCAACTCTACCATAGATTCCGGCGTCTCAAAATCAACTAATCTTTTATTCAGTGCTTTTCATTCTAACTTCGAATTTCTTTTTGAGGATAATAATGATCAAGGATGGGATAGGAAGCGGAAGAGATGAAGCTGTTGCTCTCTATTAATTGTGTTCACACTCTCTACAGCGCAGGCTAACCCTAGCCCGTGCTTCTTGCCCCGCTCCTGTGCCAGGTAAGTTACGGGCTCACCATAGCCCGTGCTACTTGGAACTTGTTCCGAGTAGCTGAAGCTATAACACACAACTATAGCGATGCTGTTGTCCTTAACGTGTTGCCACACACAACACGCACAAGCTCGGCCGTTCAGGTGGAAGTCTGCCTTACCACAGTGGTAATGATCTTTTTAATACTTTGACTTCTTCACTGTGTTGGAACAAACGGTGTTCTTTATCCTTGTCGTTTGAAATTACGTTCATGTTGAAATGAAATAATATCTGCTACCGAACCGCTATGCGTACTAGTGGCTTTAGGTACTGTATGTACTATATCTATCTTTAAATCCATCATCGTGTATGTAACTGAATGGATGTACCTTTACCTGGATATAGAATCTGAAATATGAAAGTTACGTTAGGTACTGTCACTACAAAATAATTCTGCTATATGATATTTTCCGGAGGAAGGAAGATAATACCCTAGTCTTAGCTGGTGAACCCGAGGCTGGAGTCCGCCCTCATCACAACTAATTTCTAAGAGCAACCTTTCAGACAGCCGAGAGCTGAGTGAGTTTCCTTTAATGGCATTAAACACTTTAATCCCGTCTTCCAGAACCACACTAAAGTCATCAGGTTTACACTTGGAAGCCAAAAAGCTTTCCAGTGAGTGATACAGCGACTCAATTACTCATTTGTAATTCCTTTGCATATAGACCTGTCTAATCTATGTTCTCCAACTGCACCATCGTACGACACATTGAGGGCCAAGGCATCAGCACGAACTACAACAGCAGCAGCTGGAAGCTCTACAATTGAGATGCATTAAATACAACAATACAATGAACGAACATGAACAATGAATGCACCTCGATATGCAGCAACATCAACAGTTGATAATGTTGTTGAGAAGTTGAGAATGTAAATATAGAATGAGAAGAGTTCTACCAGGGCAGAGAGTACCAACGGTAACCGCCATGTGGCTATTACGGACTGGAAATAAAAAACCTCCACCCTTCAGCAAGCTACGATCAGTAGAACAGCAGACATCATAGCTTTGCAAGAAACAATATTTCCCTGGCAGGAAATCCTCAGCTTAGCCGAGTATGGCCAGTATATTACACCGTATGAGCAGCGGAGACAAAGAGGATTAATAATCCTAGTCAGTAATACCGTATATAGTATGACAATAAGAACCAGTTTCGTATAGGGATGGCGTAGAGGTACTTAGCGGTAACAGTCAATATCTTCTTCTGGAGGGAACGTGCAGTCTGCTTGAAGGGTTTATCCTCCCTATGACTGTTAATACGCGATACGCGTATTAATATTATTAATTAATGGAGCCAAGTGAGGTGCCAGAATGATGCACACTGAGCAATTACAAAGATGAAGTCAACTGTCTGCAAGAGTCAATATGGCGTGACATATCAGTCGACAAGACAGCACGGAGTGACTTACCTGACGACAGCACGGAGTGGCTTACCTGACAACAGCACGGAGTGGCTTACCTGACGACAGCACGGAGTGGCTTACCTGACAACAGCACGGAGTGGCTTACCTGACGACAGCACGGAGTGGCTTACCTGACGACACCACAAACAGTGTGGGCGATCACTACACCGACCAAAAAGCGAGCTGGCCCATCATCTAATTTTTTGTGAATCTTCGCCGCCTAATTATACCTGCATTTACCTGAATTTACCTGAGGGCCAATATATCTCTTGTTGCCTCGACGAAGACAGGATTTTGTCGATCTGGATTTTGAAATTTAGCAGCGTTTTGCCATTTGCGGCTTCGGCGGGTTCCGTGGGGATGAAAAAAACTTTTTTTTCGTCCTACATTGTGACTTACTTCACCATTTGGGCACCATTTGGTCCGGGAGACATCTCCCGTCACGCAGGATGCAGTTGCGCCTCCACAGATCTCCAGTATCATCTTTTGATACTGGTAATGGCTCAAAAGGGCCACCACTTACGGGCTATTCATGCCCGTGCCACCTCTTGGGTGGCTTAATCTTTATCAATCAATCAATCGTGACTTACTTAGCTTGAAACCGTTGCTCCTTGCTTGGGTTACATCTGATCTTTTGAAGAAGTTGTTAGGATCAATATCCTCCAACCTGTTCAGTATTTTAAAAGTTTCAATGCGATCAGCCCTGACATGTCTGGTGTGCAGGGTACCTGATACCTGCTTGATGGGGTTCTGGGAGTTCTTCTATTCCCCAAGCCCGGCCTGAGGCCAGGCTGGACTCGTGAGAGTTTGGTCTGGAGAGTTTGGGTTGTCAGCCTTGTGGCCCTGTGGCCCACTCATAAGGGATCAGGTTAATGTTAAGTACCCTCACTAACGGCCAAGTCCAACACCGCAGCTCGTGTTGATATTCAGATTAGGCAGCCAAGGAGCGCTGACACGCACGGGCCGCCGACTGTGTTGACACAGTGAGCGTTATGGCGGCGGCGGTGGTGGTGGGTGTTGACGCCGCGTCCGGCTGACACATCTTACTTACCACCATCACGCTCTCATGTAATGCTTATAAACGGTTCATGTTATCTGTAACCGCTTTTAACATAAATAGCTAAAGAAAACTTTTGACGAAAGGCGGAAAATGTATTAATAATAATTCAAAAAGTTCTCTAAAACGTCATCGATAGCCTATTCTGTTTCTTCTAAATAGGATTCAGAAGAATTCAGAATTCTTCTGAATAGGACAGATAGTCCTATTCAGAATTTCTTCTGAATAGGACTATATGCAACTGAAAACGCAGTTGCATATAGTCCTGGGGACCATTCAGGCTTGTTTGCATATATATATATATATATATATATATATATATATATATATATATATATATATATATATATATTATATATATATATATATATATATATATATATATATTATAGCGTATATTGACAATTACGGTGTTGTAAGGAAGCATATCTCTGTTACCAAGAGTAATAGGTTATATGTATATTGTAACGGGTCGGTGGTGGAAGATGACAGGGCAGAGTGTCCTCACCTAGTTGTGCTTGCGGGGGTGAGCTCTGGCTCGTTGGTCCCGTCAATCAACTGGTGTACAGATTCCTGAGCCTACTGGGCTTCTATCATATCTACATTTGAAACTGTGTATGGAGTCAGCCTCCACCACATCACTGCCTATGCATTCCACCTGTTGACTACTCTGACACTGAAAAGTTCTTTCTAACGTCCCTGTGGCTCATTTGGTTACTCAGTTTGCACCTGTGTCCCCTTGTTCGCG
>WNGS01063586.1:0-12514 GCA_020271785.1 Procambarus virginalis | reverse complement strand
ACCCACACAATACGTAGAATCGGGTCGGCATGCAGAAAGGCGGCGTGCTTCAAGGGTCGCGACTTCGGCCGCCTCCTCATCCTCTGCCCCAACTGCTGAAAGCTGCCAGCCCCTCGTCAACGCGCGACAGCGCCCAAGCTCCGTCCGCAACGTCCACGCGACCCTCTGGTCTGTTCACCGCCAGCGCCAGCACCAGCGAGCCCGAGAGCGGCCACCAGGTCGTGAAACGCCGCCAACTGGAACGGCCGTCATCCCTGCCCCGTTCCCTCGTCAAGCCGCATCAAGGCCTCGGGGCGGCCTGCTCGCCATGCATCACTCCGGTCGTCACCCGAAGGTGCCGCACCCAGGATGCCTCTGCGCCCAGATCAGGATCGGTCCCAGGCCTCGGCCTGCCGTTCACGCGATCAGTCCCAGGCCCCTCGCGCCGGTAGCACAGCACAGAGATCCGCTGCGCCATATTGCCGCCAGCCATCTGCCGCCGACCTCGAATTCTGCGGCAGCCCACCTTGTCGATGGCGCGAATTCGGCGTCCGCGGGTAGAAGGCATCGTCCGCGGATCAACCTTGCCACCTCGCCTGTCCACTCCCGGCACAGCCTCAGCCAGCGCAGCAGTCGGCAAGCAGGAAGCTGGAGCCTTTCAGCGGTGCCTCGCACCGGACGGCGTCCAGAGCACGGCAAAGCCACCTCGCCGGACAGCGATCATGTCCCGCGTCCAAGAAGGCGGCCCGGGCAGCCCAGACGACTTCACTCGGAATCACCTCGAACGGGATCGGCGGGCACGGATCGATCTTCCTTCCAGTCCAGGAGCTTCCATGTCCGCGCCCATTGCTCGGGAAGCGGTGCGGGACAGAGGTAACCTGCGTCGGATCGGATGTCCGATGGTGCCAGGCTCGCGGCATGCAGATGCAGCTCTCTTCGACAGGTCGCCCCCCGCCCCGGCTCCCCAGCCATCTGCCCAGGTTTCTCGGTTCGGTGCCCGCCGCCATACTTGCCGTCGCCCAGGATCGGATGCCCAGAATCTCGGGCCATGTGCGCCGATAGCTGGTGGGTGCCGCCCGTCACCGGCTTCCAGGCGCCATCCAGGACAAGCGGCGTGCCCAGGAACCAAGCGT
This sequence comes from Procambarus virginalis, assembly GCA_020271785.1. NCBI lineage: Eukaryota > Metazoa > Arthropoda > Malacostraca > Decapoda > Cambaridae > Procambarus > Procambarus virginalis. The sequence continues at coordinate 11,402 of WNGS01063586.1, read as the reverse complement.
AGAAGTATCCGTCTGCGCCCGCTTGGCGTTCCGGATGCTCGGCCAGCTTCGCCGATGGACGCACATAGCATCTTCTCGCCCTCGCACCCCCGCCCCGGACCCAGGAGCCTTCGTTCCAGCGCGAAATTGATGACGCCCTTGCTTCGGATGCGGCACAACCCTCGCCCCCCGCCCAGTAGATCTTCGCGCATTCTGGTGCCGGCAGCGCCTCGACTAGAGGCCCGCGCACACCCGGATCGGTCCACGCCAGCATCAAAACGGACCCGAGGTGTCCTTGTCCAAGCCGATGACACAGCTTCGGCTTTCCTTGTAGCCGAACTTCAGCGCCTCCGGCCAACCCGTCCACATGCCGGTCGCCTTGCCGCCCACCCCTTGCGACGGCAGCCCCGCAGGCTTGTTCAGGACGATCATGTGCTACGTCCTTCCACAACACCCTCACTGAGGCATGGATCATCGCGCATCCGCCGCCGAACTACCCTCGACACCCGCGCCTCAGTCCGCGGCGCGGCATCGGCAGGTGGCACCAAACGCCCTACGGTTCTGCCCGCGGCAGCACCCGTCGGCGCCTTGACACGCGCCCCGACTGTTCGACCCCGGATCTGCCCGGTCCGGCACAGCTTTTCCACCGCCACCTGGTTCAACTGCGGCGAAAGCGCCGGCCGCAGCCACTTGGTCCAGGCCGCGGTCGCCCTCACTCCTCGGTCACGGTGCAGCATCTGGACGGCTCATGTGGCCTCGGGCCAAGGGTCCACGTGCCCCAGCGGCGACGGCAAATCAGGGACAGGTAAGCACCGGCCTCCAGAGACCATAGCCCGCCGCTCCCGCCAAAGGGTCTGGCCCGTGCCTCTGGATCCACATTCAGTGCGTGTCCAGCGAGAAGGCGAGAAGGTGGTGAAACAGCCCCCCAGCACAGCCGGTCATCAGGAATCAGCTTGTCGCCCCCGGCTGCGCAAGGACAGGGACAGAACAAGCACCCCGATGGACGAAGCTCACCACACACGTTCGACCTGCCAGCCGTCCCAAAGGCGGCCGGCCGATGTGCGCGAAACCATAAGGATAGCGCAGATCACCTAACCGTGCGCCGCCAAGCGCGATCAAGGGAAGGGGTCAGGGTACATGCCGCTGCTTTGCGGCGAGGCGGATGGGCATCGGCGGGCCTGTGGCCGAGGCCACATGTTTGCAGGAGCAGGAGATTTGAGCGACTGGATTCTTTCAAAGGTCGAGGCATTTCAGCTCGCCCTACTCCTGCCGCTTCGGCCCGCAGCTTGGCGAAATACTCCACACCGCCTTCTTAGCTTACGCGTTCGAAGCCGCCGTCCGGGCGGCAGGATACCAGACCGGCCGCTTCATCCCTTCCGGGAAAGTAGTTCGTGACCCCGAGAACCGTCCTCGGCATCATGGTCATAGGCATAGCCGGACCCATAGCCGATCTCTTTCATCATCTCCGCGTCGGCGCTTCGGATATGCTTTAGGCGGCCATCAATGCTGCCGGTGTCGCCGCGCTCGCCCGGCGTCCGGCGCCCTTAGGTAGGCCCGTAAAAAACCTGCGTTCGACTTGGGGCGAGCCAAGAAAGTAAACAACGGCTTGCCCAGAGGCGAGCTCCCCCCCGGGCGCCCAGCCGTTCGTAGGTCTGCCAGCCTCCAGACAATCGCCTTCGGCCTGCGGGTCGGCCAACCGATGTTCCTCCACTGCCATCCGGGGTGATCCGCGCGCGCCAGGAACCGGGGGTTCCCGCCGCCTTGCCAGATTCCGCGGCGAACCAGTACAGCGCGGCGATCGGGGTCGCCTGCCCCGCACCGATTTGTGCAGGGCGTGATCATGGTTTGTAACTTTCCTCTCAGCCGACTTGTCGGTATTTCGCCGCCCGCGCAATCAGCAACGACTTGGAAAGCTGGTCCCGGGTGAGGCTTGTCCATCGCCTTCCCACGCCGCCAACCTGCTCGATCAGGTCAGCAGGCGCCGGCGGCACCACTCCATGGCCATCTCCAGCATCAGCCTCGCGCGCCCTCACCCTTCAGTCGGCAAGGCACGACTCCAAGTTCCTTCTCGAGCCCCTCTGCGACCAGCCGTCCACGATCGGCCTAGGTGAAGCGCTTTCCAGAACGACCTGCGCTCGCGAACAACAAGCCGCCGATTCAGACTTCGAAACTCGGGTTCCCCCCCCGGTCGTCTGCCCCTGACCAGGAGGATCGTTCCCAGTCCCTCCATATGTCGGCAGAAAGCCATGCTGCTGCGCGCTGTTTGAAGCGGTGATTTCGTCGACGAAAAGCAGCGTGCCCTTGCCGTCCTTCTGTCCGCCCGCAGCTTTGCCGCTTCGAACACCTTCCGCAGCTCCGGCACCCGGTGAAGATCGCCGAAATCTGCACGAAATGCAGGTCCGTCTCATCCGCCAGAAGCCGCGCAATGGTGGTCTTCCCCACCCCCGGCGGTCCCCAGAGGACCAGCGACGACAGCGACCCGGCCGCCAAGCATCGCACCCAACGGTCCCGCACGGGACAACACCTTTTCCTGCCCGATCACCTCGGACAACGCCTTCGGCCGCAGCCGGTCAGCCAGCGGGCGGGGGCCGCTGTGGGGCTGGGCAGAAGGCGTACGAAAAGGTCGGCCATCGTCGCACTCTAGGCCGCCTTGTCCAGAAGCGGAAGCCAGCTACGGATCTTCTGCATCACCCGTTCGGCCTTGCCGTAACGGACGATGCAGGACGTGTGCGTCAATGCTTCGGACCCGAGAATCCATTCGACAACCTGGTTCTCGATCCCGTCGATCATCAGGACGGCCCCATCGCCCGCATCTTGACGCCAACCGGTCTGCCCAGCGAGGCCAGGTCGCCGAAAGCAGCGTCAGGCAATGCGTGCCCCAGACTGCGGACCGTGTCGCCCAGCTGCAGGATCAGCTGCGTGGTGCACCCGACGCCGGATCGCCGCCGGCACGTCATGGCTGACGAACAACCGCGAGCTTTCCCAGATATGTTCGGCTGCCGGAGCGCCTCATACAGAGATAGGCAGGATCGTCTCCAACAGCCACGCTGCGCGTCGCGGATCATGTAGGTGTAGATCGCCACAGCCATGCGTCGTTGGGGTCAGCCGGTTGCCCGCCAGCACCTTGCCCTGCTCATCATGCACCACGACCCAGCGGCTGGCGGGCGTGTTCGTACTGGTCGTACTCCATGCCCATCGCTTCGGGCAGATTCCACTTGTTATGGACGATGAACAGCTCGCGTCCTGGCGCGCAGCATATTAGCAAAAAGCTCGCCATGGTTGTGCATATTGGCAAAAGATAGCGTGGGTGGTCTGCATAGGGTCCTCCTGCAGGCTGGGTTAAGTCGTCGCTTGCAGGAGACGGGTGTCAGATCAGACGGTTGTCCTTCGCGCGCTGGATCCTCGGCCGTCGTGCGCGCCATCAGGCGGTTGCGAGCGGTAGTGATCCGGGCCTTCAGCGCGCTTTCCGAGATTCCAAGCTTTTCCTGCCGCAGCAGCAAACCTGTCGCCCCCTGCAATCATCCTCAAGGCCTCGATCTGGGCCTCGGTCAAGGCTTCGGGCGGTTCGCTCAGATCATGCAGGCGCAGCACCTTGCGCTCGATCCGGTCGACTTCATCATCCCGAAATTCCCGGTCGGACCGGCGAAACTGGCAATCGTGCGCGATTTGATCGGACCACAGGCGACCGTGACACCGTAGTTCAGTCCGAACTGTGCAGCTTCCCGGAACAGGCCGAACGGGTCCATGAGGGCCGGGTCGCTCCACCTGATCCAGCCCGTGCGGGAAAAACCCAGGCTGTCATCGGATCGCGAAGGACATACCCATTTTCGGTATAATGGTCGATCCAGCGCTGATCATAGGTCTGGAATTGAAAAGCGGCGAGGTGAACCGTATATGGAGGCCAATGAAATAGCCCGCGACGGCAAAACCGGCCAGATATTCTTCAGTTCGACGTCGATCCGTGCACGTACACTCATCTTCACTCAGCATATCACGTAGGCCCTACAACCCTAGGCTGTCGGCGCTGGATTTCCAATCCCAATATGCCACGCCCCCAGCGCGGCTTTCGGCTTTGACGCAAGGTCAATGCAGTTGGTCGCCATGCTGATCGTCACGCAGACCGAGCGGCTACCGCCGGCGTCCATCACCGGGCCCGACGGCACGCAGTCCAGTCCGACCCGACGGGCGAGACGAGGCGAATTTTCAGGTATGATCCCAACAAAGTGGTCGCACCCAGGTTGCGTGCCGAGACAACCATCTCATGAATGAGCTGCATCTGAACCCGAAGCCGGTCGGCTGCGAACCCTCGTTCGCAACGAACCCCGGCTTGATTCCCAGATGTTGGGATCAACCGGAGCCTCGAAACTCAGCAGATCGCGCGGGATGGTCTCCAAAAGCCCCCGTTGCGCATCGCGGATCATGTAGGTGTAGATCCCGCAGCGATGCGTCGTGGGCGTCAGGCGCACTCCGGCCATGACATCGCACATCCCGATGGACGCAGACCCAGCGGCTGGGCAGGTGTATCATACTGGTCGAACTCCATCCCGTTGGCTTCCGGCAGGTCCCACTTGGCGTTCTGGATGAACGTCCGGTGCCGGGCCCGGAACATGTTCGCGAACAGCTCACCATGATTGTGGAGGTTGTCGTAAGACAACGTCGTAGCTTCCATTCTTCACTCTCCTTCTTCTGGTTCGACAAAACCTTGGAAGGGACAGTCTGAATCAAAGCAGCCGATATTCCCGGGCCTTGCGGATCGCTTCCGAAGCAGTACGCGCCTCCAGCCGGATTCGTGCCGACTGGAACCCGCGCCTTGAAGGCGCTTTCCGTGATGCCAAGTTTTTCCGCCGCCGCAGCATGCCTGTCCCCGTTGGCAAGGCCTGGCACCGCTTCGATCTGCGCTTTCGTCAGATCAGAAGGTGGCTTTGCCTCTATGTGCAGCTGGATAGTCACTTCCTTGAGACGACCCATTTCCTCGTCAGTGAATTCCCTGTCGGACCGGCTTACGCCGACAATCGACCGCGAGGTGATCGGCCCATAGGAAGAAACGGCGCCATACTTCAAACCGTGACCAGCGGCCTTCTTCATGACGCCGAACGGATCAGGTAGCGGAATAGCACTCCACCGTGTCGTTCCTCGACACCTACGCCCCAGAACACCAGGGGGTCACGCAAATAGTAAGAATGGCTGTTGTAATGCTCGACCCAGGCGGCAGGGTACGAGCTTTTGTAGATGAGGGGTGTGGCGAAACGGATGTGCAGCCCGACGGTGTACCCCATCGGCGCCATCCGATCGAGCTGCTCAAGCAGCACAGTTATCGCCTTCCGTTCGGACATTCCCGATCACTTCCCTACTCGCACCTTGATTCTACTGAAAATTGATCTTGGCCCGATCCGATACCTTTTCAAGATAGCTAATGCATGGCGGAAACAAGTTAAGAATTCAACCGTTTCAATAGGAAAAGGCCCACCGTGTGGCGGGCCTTCACGACTTGACGCTGCGTCGCCTGATCAGGCTTCGGCGGCTTCGGTGCGGGCCTTGTCGGCGGCACCCTTGGCCGAGCTGTCGCGGTCGACGAATTCGATGATCGCCATCGGAGCCATGTCGCCATAGCGGAAGCCGGCCTTCAGAACGCGGACGTAGCCGCCCTGGCGGTCCTTGTAGCGGGGGCCCAGGATGGCGAACAGACGCTCGACATATTGGTCCTGTTTCAGCTGGCTAGCAGCCTGACGACGCGCATGCAGATCGCCGCGCTTGGCCAGCGTGATCAGCTTTTCGATGATCGGGCGCAGTTCCTTGGCCTTGGGCAGGGTGGTCTTGATCTGCTCATGCTCGATCAAGGAGCCGCACATGTTGGCGAACATCGCCTTGCGGTGTTCGTGGGTCCGGTTCAGCTTCCGGTAGCCACTTGAGTGACGCATTTTCTATCTCCTAACGCGTGTTTTGCTTTGTCCGGCAAGACCTACGTTTGGTCCCGCTCACCTTGGGCTTTCGCCAGTCGTTCCCCGCCTGAAGCGGGCATTGTCGTAGGGTGGGGTTCTACCCCACCCTTGTCTTTCAGAACTGGTCTTCGAACCGCTTGGCCAGGTCCTCGATGTTCTCCGGCGGCCAGCTTTCGACGTCCATCCCGAGATGCAGGCCCATGCCAGACAGCACTTCCTTGATCTCGTTCAGCGACTTGCGGCCGAAGTTCGGGGTGCGGAGCATTTCGGCTTCGGTCTTCTGGATCAGGTCGCCGATGTAGACGATGTTGTCGTTCTTCAGGCAGTTCGCGGACCGGACCGAAAGCTCCAGCTCGTCCACCTTCTTGAGGAGGAGCGGGTTGAATTCGAGCCCACTGTCGATCTCGCCAACCTTGGCCGATTCAGGCTCTTCGAAGTTCACGAAGATCGACAGCTGGTCCTGAAGGATGCGCGCGGCATAGGCCACGGCGTCATCCGGCGTCAGGGAGCCGTCGGTTTCGATCTTCATCGTCAGCTTGTCGTAGTCCAGTACCTGGCCCTCGCGGGTCGGGGTGACTTCGTAGCTCACCTTCTTCACCGGCGAATAGATCGCGTCGATCGGGATCAGTCCGATCGGAGCATCCTCCGGCCGGTTCTTGTCGGCCGAGACATAGCCTTTGCCGGTGTTCACGGTCAGCTCCATGAACACGTCGGCGCCGTCGTCGAGGTGGCAGATCACGTGGTCCTTGTTCAGAACCTCGATCCCGTTCGACTCCGAAATGTCGCCAGCCGTCACGACGCCCGGCCCCTTGGCCGAGATCGACAGCCGCTTCGGGCCATCGACGTCCATCTTGATCGACACGCCCTTCAGGTTCAGGACGATGTCCGTCACGTCCTCACGGACACCCGCCACCGACGAGAATTCGTGCAGCACGTTGTCGATCTGGACCGAGGTGATCGCGCCCCCCTGCAGCGAAGACATCAGCACACGGCGCAGCGCGTTGCCCAGCGTCAGGCCGAAGCCCCGCTCCAGCGGCTCGGCGATCACCGTCGCGATGCGGGCAGCATCAGCCCCCGGCTTCACGACCAGTTGCGTCGGCTTGATGAGTTCCTGCCAGTTCTTATGGATCATTCTGAAGCCCCTATTCTTGTCCGCTGCCGATGTCCGTAAGCCGGCGGACGCCCGAGGATCGTAAACGACGAAAACCGGGCCGTGAGGGAACACCCTCACGACCCGGTCGAAATCAGTACCTTAGACGCGGCGGCGCTTCGGCGGACGGCAGCCGTTGTGCGCCAGCGGCGTCACGTCGCGGATCGAGGTGATCTGGAAGCCCACGGCCGCCAGAGCACGCAGCGCCGATTCACGGCCCGAACCCGGACCCTGCACTTCAACCTCAAGCGTGCGGACGCCATGTTCCTGCGCTTTGCGGCCAGCGTCTTCTGCGGCCATCTGGGCGGCATACGGCGTCGACTTGCGCGAGCCCTTGAAGCCCATGGTGCCAGAGGACGACCACGAGATCGCATTGCCCTGAACGTCCGAGATCAGGATCTTGGTGTTGTTGAACGACGAGTTCACATGCGCCACGCCAGCGGCGATGTTCTTACGTTCTTTTTTCTTCGTGCGGGCGGTTTTGGTATCGCGTGCCATATCTCAAGCCACCCCTTATTTCTTCTTGCCGGCAATGGCCTTTGCGGGGCCTTTGCGGGTACGAGCGTTGGTGTGGGTGCGCTGACCGCGGACCGGCAGGCCCTTGCGGTGACGCAGGCCACGGTAGCAGCCAAGGTCCATCAGACGCTTGATGTTCATCGTGACTTCGCGGCGCAGGTCGCCTTCGACAGTCAGGTTCGCGTCGATATATTCGCGGATCGCCAGAACTTCAGCGTCGGTCAGCTGGTTCACGCGGCGCGCAGGCTCAATCTTCAGCGCTTCGCAGATGGTCTGGGCGGTGTGGGGGCCGATCCCGGTGATGTAGGTGAGCGCGATCGGAACCCGTTTCGCGGTCGGAATGTTGACGCCAGCAATACGTGCCAAACGTGTCGTCCTTCTTCGTTGCGGTTCCGTAGTGCCAGAACCTTTTTTCACAACACCGCACGGGCGGTTAACCCGGCGATACGAACTTCCAATATGGAAGGCCCGCATGGTGATTCCACCGCGGGACGCCGTGCATTAGGGGCTTTTCCCGGGGGCGTCAAGGCCGCGAGAGCGGTTTCTCAAGCTTTGTCAAGAACCTTGGCAATGGCAGCGGCAACGACCTCCACCTCGGCCAGGCCGTCCACGGCGGAAAGCTGCCCTTTGGCGTAGTAGTAGCCGATCAGGGGCGAGGTTTTCTTGTAATATTCCATCAGGCGGGTCTTGAGCGTTTCCTCATTGTCGTCAGCCCGACGCTTGAGGTTGGTCGACCCACAGACATCGCATGTACCCGCCACCTTGGTCGGATGCGTGACGTCGTGGTAAACTGCCCCGCAATTGCCGCAAGTGAAACGGCCAGTGATGCGCGCCACAAGGGCCGCATCGTCCACCTGCATCTCGATGACGCTGTCCAGCGTGGCGCCAGTGCGGGTCATCAGCTCTCCCAGCGCGTCAGCCTGCTTCAGCGTCCGCGGGAAGCCGTCGAAGATGAAGCCACCCTTGGCACCGTCCTGCATCTTCGCTTCTATCAGACCGATGACAATCTCATCCGTGACCAGCTCGCCCCGCGCCATGATGCCTTCAACGCGCTTGCCAAGGTCCGTGCCCTTGGCGATGGCCTCTTTCAGCATGTCGCCGGTGGAAAGCTGGACCATGCCCCGCGCTTCTTCCAGCCGCTTGGCCTGCGTTCCCTTACCCGCGCCCGGCGGCCCAAGAAGAATAATGTTCGCCATCTGGATCAGCGCCGCGCAGGAGCCTTGGGAGCGCCGGTCTTCTTCTTCCCGCGCAGCTGCGACTTTTCGATCAGCGCCTCATACTGGTGCGCCAGAAGATGCGACTGCACCTGCTGGATCGTGTCCATGGTCACCGACACCACGATCAGGACCGATGTGCCGCCGAAGTAGAAGGGAATGCCGACCTGGCTGATCAGGACCTCGGGCAGAAGGCAGACCGCCGTCAGGTAGGCCGAGCCGAGGACGAGCACACGATTGACCACGTACTCCAGGTATTCCTCAGTCTTCTTGCCGGGACGAATGCCGGGAACCGAGGCATTCTGGTTCTTCAGGTTCTCGGCCACCTCATCGACCTTGAACGAGACGTTTAGCGTGTAGAAGTACGCGAAGAAGACGATCATCGCTGCAAGGAACACGAGGTGCAGCGGCTGGCCATAGCCAAGGTTGGCTGCCAGCCAGGACAGGACGGGATTCGTCCCGCCGCCCGAAAAGGTGGAAACTGTGGTCGGCAGCAGGAGGAGCGACGACGCAAAGATCGCCGGGATCACGCCCGCCGGTTCACCTTGATCGGCAGGTGCGACGACCCACCCTCGTAGACCTTCATCCCGACCTGACGGCGCGGATAAAGGATGCTGATCTTGCGCAGGGCGCGCTCCATGAACACCACGAAGGCGATCACGACCACGACCATGACAATCACCCCAGGATGACTGGGTGGACAGCGCGCCGGACCGGCCTTGGGCGAAGAACTGGGCAATGGCCGCGGGGATTTCGGCGACGATGCCGACGAAGATGATGAGAGAGATGCCGTTGCCGATGCCGCGGGCGGTGATCTGCTCGCCCAGCCACATCAGGAACATCGTGCCGCCTACGAGCGTGATGACGCAGGAGGCAACGAAAAACGGCCTGGGTTATGGGCCAGGCCGCCACCCTGGATCGACATGGCGATACCGTAGCCCTGCAGGATGGCCAGACCGACGGTGCCGTAGCGGGTGAACTGGTTGAGCTTCTTGCGGCCTTGCTCGCCCTCTTTCTTCAACTGCTGCCAGGGGCCGCATCGTCGACAGAAGCTGCACGATGATCGAGGCGCTGATGTAGGGCATGATTCCGAGGGCAAAAATGCCCATCCGGCTGATCGCACCGCCGGTGAAAAGGTTCAGCATCCCGCCAACACCCTGCGAAACCTGTTGCATGAACTCGCGCAGGGCGTTGCCGTCGATCCCTGGCACCGGGATGTAAGTGCCCAGGCGGTAGACGATCAAAAGGCCGATCGTGAAGAAGATGCGCTGGCGCAGGTCGGTTGCCTTGCCGAGCATGCCCCAGCTGAGGTTCGCGGCCATTTGTTCGGCAGCAGATGCCATGTCAGGTTCTCTTTCAAGCCAAGCGCCGCCGGACGTTCTCGGTTCGGCGGCGCGGGAAAAACTGGTAGGTGATGTAAGCGACCTTTGGGCCGCTCACAATGCCTTATTCAGCCGCGGCCGCGACCGGTGCCAGGAGCGTGACCTTGCCGCCGGCCTTTTCAACAGCTTCCACAGCCGAGGCCGAGGCGCCGGTGACGGTCAGCTTGACCTTGGATTTCAACTCGCCCTTGGCCAGCACGCGGATGCCGTCGCGCTTGTTCGAGGTCACGCCAGCCGCGACCAGCGCGTCTTCGGTGATCTCTTCCTTGGCGTTCAGCTTGCCCGCAGCGATGAACTTCTCGATCAGGCCGAGGTTCACGACGGCAAATTCCAGACGGTTCGGCTTCGAAAAACCGCGCTTTGGCAGGCGGCGGTACAGCGGCATCTGGCCGCCTTCGTAGCCACCCAGAGCCACGCCCGAACGGGACTTCTGACCCTTGATGCCGCGCCGGCGGTCTTGCCCTTGCCCGAACCCGGGCCGCGCGCCACGCGCTTTTTCTTCTTCGCCGCGCCTTCGTTGTCGGCGAGTTCATGCAGTTTCATTTCGCTTCTCCTTGCCGGATGTGCCCCCGAAGCGAGAACGGGACACCCACGGCTTTTCTTGATTCTCATGGCCGGACTTGGCCACCGAGGGGCCTTACAGGATGGCCGGGCGCTTGGCAAGGGAAAGGCGCGCCACGCGCGGCGCGGCTTTCCGTGTCAATAATTCCAATAGGTTAGGAAATCGCATTAGGGTGGCGTTAACCTTTGCTCACGCGCCCTTCGGCCAGACGAAGCTGGGCTGGAGGCCGGAATGGACGGGGCGGCCGTCCTGCGGCGCGGGGTAGCCCTTCGTCTCATCCCAGAAGGCATGATAGGTAGCCTTCGGGAACTTGGCGTCGTCGTAACCCATGACGTTCGGCACGGCGACGCGGATGCGGCCCTGCTTGTCGTCTAGCATCAGGACAGCGCCGCAATCGGTGCAGAGGCAGATCTCCAGTGGGCCGTTCGGGTTATCTTTGTTGAAGGGCACCCGCTTCATCTTCTCGGGGTGGTCAGCCTGGATGTCGCCGTGGTTGAAGAAGGCGACATGGGTCGTGTGCTGACCGGTCACGCCCTTGCAGACGTTGCAGTGGCATTCGTGGTTGTCGATGGGCTCCGCCGTCGCGGTGACGTGGACGTGCTGGCAACCGCCCGCGTAGTGAGTGGTCATGGGTTTCCTCCCTTTGTGCGGCCCCCCACC
>WNGS01063581.1:0-11844 GCA_020271785.1 Procambarus virginalis | reverse complement strand
ATAAATGGTTGCTATTTATTTCAACAAAGCTGTTTGTCGACCAAATTGTATTTTTTGCTTTTATTCTGCCATGTTCCCCCCTTTTTTATTTTTATATTTTCTCAACACATTTTATACTTTAATCTCAATTAGTACTGTATTAAGCTTTAGTCTTAGTGTTTTCCTGCTGGAAACGCTTGCATAATAGTGGCTTTAGGCATTGTATGTACAAGCTCTATAAATTCATCAATATTTGTATCACACCCTGTATGTATGTACTTTACCTGAAAAACATTGAATTTGAGAGTTTGGAAGCTGAGATGAACAGACTGTTGGGTCAATGTCGGACGAGATTACAACCTCCGAAGGCCTTGGCATGGTGTGGCAAGGGAGTGAGAGTCCCTGTGCTACGAATGATATACTTGAGTAATGTAAGATCTCTTATTGATTATGCTGCACCTGTCATTTCTTGTTTTGGTAAAGGTAGGATGGGCAAGTTGGAGAAAGTACAAAATGAAGCCATGAAAATTATCTTAGGATGCCCAAAAAAATGCTATGATTGAGATAATGAGGATGGAGTTGAATCTGCAGAGTATTGGGGATAGAATTCAGAGATAAATGTAGCCTCTGCCATTAGAATTAATGAGAGAGTGGGAGAGTTAATGAATTAAACTCTCGGTTCAAAATGTGGGAAGTAATGAACAATGTATGATAAAGAAGAGAGCATATATGAATACCTTATGTTCAAATGTTATAAAATATGATGTTATTACAAAGAGTATTGCTGTGCCCAAGAGACAATTCACACCACCATGGGAGGATTGTAATGTAGATGTAGTAATTATTCCTCGCAAAAGAAAAAATGTATGTATGAAATAGGAGAGCTGAGGTCAACATATGATTGTATAATTAGAAAATTACCTACAGAAAACACTCTACATGTATATTGTGATGGTCAGTAGCTAGGGATGGGAAGGCAGGATGTAGTCTTGATCAGGGAGTACACTGACATTGGCACTGTAGATACTGTTATTGGACGCCACTTAACTGACAATGTCTTTTCAACGCAGGCTGAACTCCAAGGTGTATTAGCAGGATTACAGGAAGTAGTCAAATGTGGTAAAAATGCCTGCTTTATTGACAGTAGAGGAGTGTTAGTCTTTGAATAGCAGACGCCCAGTATACCTGAATATTGTGACCGAGTGTAGAGAGAATGTTAAAATAGAAAAAAACTGGGTATAAAGTAAGATTCATGTGGATCCCTTCACATGTGGGAATACTGTTAATGAGGTAGTTGATGAGATATCGAAGAGAGTCACGGAAAAAACTCCTGTTGATGTTGTATGTCAGATAACCTTGAAACAAATAAAAACAAGAATCAAGATGATCCAAGAGGGTGAGAAATGGTAAAGAGAATGGCAATGGTGGACAGTAGTAACACACTTAAGAATTATTCAATAATAAATACAAACTTGTCCTTCATCTATGGTAGAGGAAAGTCTACTTGGAAGAATTCAATTTACATGAGATTAAGATAAGGATACAAATATATCAGGCAATACGGTGTTGATGTCAGTGAAAAAGATAAGGAGTGTAAATTATGTAGTATGCCGCACGCCCACACCTTAGAACATTATGTATGTGTCAACTTATTGATGACTATAGAAATAAATAGTGTACCACATCAAATTGTTTAGATATGTGATAATGGTATGATAGTATACTTAGGAGCTACAAGAATTTTGCCCCAATGAGTGTAACACTTATATGCTGTGCTTACTATATTAACCTGCAATGTTAAATGGAATTCTTGTACTGTTATTTGTCTATTTGTACTCGCTGAATTTGTACGCCCCTTGAGGGACTTGGAAGTAGAGAGGAGTAGAAATAGCCTAATCTATTCTATCCCTTTGAGATGTATTTCTTTCTTGTCTCAATAAATATACTTGAACATTTTCAACTACAATACTGTATTTACAGCCCTGTACTGTAATTTGTTTTGAGCCTATACTCACGACCATTAATTTCTGAACATTTTCATATAAAAATCCATTCTACCCATATAAACTAGTAATAAAAAATCGAGTTTAAATGATATATGTTTGAGAGAGCAACTGATGAGGGATTCTCTTTTGATGGGAAAATAGGCCCCACCTTCTCGACACAACACTTAAGTGTTAAGAAGGTAGACTGTAGTGTAAAGGGATAATACTAAATACAAGTCTCATATGTTAAACTGCCAATTTATAATCTCTATATACTGATACCACCAACTTTGATAAAAAAAACATAATAGTTCAAAAGCATTTTGATCTTTGCTAAACATACATGTCACATTGTAATTAACCAAGTGTAGTTACAGGATGAGAGCTACACTAGTGGTGTCCCATCTTCCCAGCACTTTGTCAAACAATGCTTTGAAATTAATGACGGTTTTATCCTCCACCACTTTCTTGCCTAACTTGCTCCAACAATACCTGGTTGATACCTGGTTGATGGGGTTCTGGGAGTTCTTCTACTCCCCAAGCCCGGCCCGAGGCCAGGCTTGACTTGTGAGAGTTTGGTCCACTAGGCTGTTGCTTGGAGCGGCCCGCAGGCCCACATACCCACCACAGCCCGGCTGGTCCGGAACTCCTTTGAGGAATAAATCTAGTTTCCTCTTGAAGATGTCCACGGTTGTTCCGGCAATATTTCTTATGCTCGCTGGGAGGACGTTGAACAACCGCGGACCTCTGATGTTTATACAGTGTTCTCTGATTGTGCCTATGGCACCCCTGCTCTTCACTGGTTCTATTCTGCATTTTCTTCCATATCGTTCACTCCAGTACGTTGTTATTTTATCTACCACTCTGTTTGCTAACATGACTTTTTTTTTATTTCTTCGGCAACTTAGTTTAAATCTATGACCTCTTGTTGTTGAAGTTCCAGGTCAGGTGGAAAAGTGATGCGTTCCACACCTACATCAGGCAAGACGTCATTCCATTACATATATAAGTTTCTTCTGCGGCCAGCGGGCACCTCGCCCTTCGGGGGGTGGGGGACCGGCTTCGCTGGCCTGCGGAGTGGGGGTGCTGCGCCGGATCCCCAAGTCTAGGGCTGCCCGCAGCTACTTACCATATGTCAAGTGCTCACTTGTAGTGCAAGTTTGGGGTTGCAGACTTTACATGTACTGGGCACTAGCATATCATTACCCCTGGAAATTATTAACTATTCTATGCCCTCTGTGTATACAGAATATATTTCTACATACTGTACTGGCTGTGCCACTCAATTATCTCTGGCATTGTTTTTAATTATAGCATTAAGCTGATTGCGAGTACTGCAACATTGCTTCGGCTAGCTGCCACTAGGCACAGTTAATGTCCTATGACTTATTCCCTTAGTTGCATCTTTGCAGTACTGGCATTCTACTCAGCCATGTTACATGCCTTCTCTTATATTGTGGTACAGCAGTTGTGCTACTTACCATATGTCAAGTGCTCACTTGTGTGCAAGTTTGGGGTTGCAGACTTTACATGTACTAGGCACTAGCATATCGTTACCCCTGGAAACTTTTAACTATTCTATGCCCTCTGTGTATACAGAATATATTTTATACATACTGTACTGGCTGTGCCACTCAATTATCTCTGGCATTGTTTTAATTATAGCTTTAAGCTGATTGCGAGTACTGCAACATTGCTTCGGCTAGCTGGCACTAGACACGGTTAATGTCCTATGACTTATTTCCCTTAGTTGCATCTTTGCAGTACTGGCATGCTACTCAGCCATGTTACACGCCTACTTGGATATTGTGGTACAGCAGTTGCTCTGTAAACATTAGTTAATAAATTAAGGTCCCCCCCACTCCTGGTTTGTTTTCTCCCCGATCAGAAATGGACACCATACAACCGCTGCATATTCCAACTTTGGTCTAACAAAAGTTGTGAACAAATTCTTTAGTATTTCGTCATCCATGTTTTTAAAAACAATTATGAAGGTAGAAAGTATAGCAAAGGCTCCTTACAAGATGTTCTCTATAAATACTTAATGCATATAACATGGGTGATATATCACCTCGGGTGATACGTTTTCTATCTAGAACCGCCCCTAGATCTCTTTCTTTATCAGAATTCTTTAATGATTTCTCACATAATTTATACGTTATGTGGGGGGTCGATGTTCTATTGTACATTCCATAACAAGCATTTATTCACATTAAATTCCATTTTTCCAAGTAAGTAATTATCAAAATAAGGCACCAAGCCAGGAAGGCTATGTAGCACCATCAAATGTGCAGGATATTCATAAGGAGCCAAATATCACTAAGGATACCAAAACAAACAAAAGCCCATAAGGTTAACGATATCAAAGGTATCCGATTCACCAAGAATTCGATCGAGGGACAAGTGACAGTGAGGGACAGTAAGGAAGCAAGACATATGCACGTCCTGGAAGTCTGAATATTCGACAAAGATATGCACGGCTGTAAGAGGGATAATGCAGTTTGGTCAATAAAGAACAAGGCGGTGCTCCATTAAGTGCCCATGTGTTAAACGTGTATAGCCAGTGTGTAACCTCACCAGAGCCCTTTTTCCACTGCCGGGTTACAGTGGTAGGAGGAAGGCCATGGGGACACACTACTCTTAAGAGAACAGAGTATGTTACCAGTAACAGAATACCTATGACCCTGCCAACGTGCAAGGATCGAGGAATGAACAACTGGGTAGAAGTAAAAATAAGGAATACCTTTACAGGAGATGGGACAAGTGCAGTAGCCTCCTTAGCGACAGCATCTGCATGCTCATTTAAGCACACACCAATATGGCTGGGAACCCAGCAAAACTCCGCTGTCTTAAATGTACTGGAGATATGAAACAGCCAGTGTTGAATTTCGACTACCACACGAAGGACTGAATTAAAGGACTCCAGAGCCATGAGGGTACTGCGAGAGTCAACTACTGTACAACAACAAAGGAGATTTGACAGCGAGAAAGCATTTGACGAAGAACATTCAAAATAGCATAAAGATCTTCCATGACGATGCTAGTCTCCGGAGGCAGGCGACACATATGGGTGTGGTCAGGAAAAACACTGGAGTAGCCTACACTCTCTGCAGACTTAGATCCATGAGTGAAGACAGAAATGAAACGGGTGCGCGATGAAAAGGGTTCATGGAAAAGGCGTTTCAGAACTGTTGGAGGGGTAAAAGCTTTAGTCACGTGGGTCAAGGTTTTACAAAACTTAGGGAGTGGGACCCTCCACGGGAGTGAGGGGATATATCGGTAACATGAACTGAAAGAGCATTTTGTAAGCGGGATAACCGTACAGAATGAGGTACGTGGTGAAGGAGGAACAGGAACCAGAGGAGGGGTAAAGTTCAAGGCACGACAAACGAGAATGCGGGTGTTGTAAGAGCTGTGCAAGGTAGCGAAGACAGTAGCGATCATGGTGATCCTGAAGAGACAGGACGCTAATTTAAACATACAGGCTTACAGTAGGAATGGAACAAAACGCATCAGAGCCGAGACGTAACCCAGTATGGCACAGAGTCAAGACGGCGAAGAGCAGAAGGAGAAGCAGACGAGTAAGCAGGGGCAACCATATTCGAGTTTAGACAGTATGAGAGAGGAGTGTAACGAGAGGAGCGTACGCCTATCAGCTCCCCAAGAGGTATGAGACCATAAGTAAGTTAAGGGCCTTAGAGCATTTAACTCAAGAGGTAAGAGATATAGGGTGACCAAGACAAATGAGTGTCAAAGATTAGCCCCAAAAGCTTAGCAGATTCTTTGAACAAAAGGGGATGATCATAAAGCGACAGAGGGGGACGAAGAACGACATGCTTCTGAGTAAAAGTCATAACACAAGTTTTAGTTGTAGAGAACTTGAAGCCCATGATCGGTGGCCCAAGACGACATGGCATCAAACATAAGTTGAAGCCGCCGTTGAAGGAAAGAGGAATCATCACCTCAACAGCAGAGGGTAAGATTGTCGACATAGAGCTGAGAAGATCCCAGAAGCAAGGGAGGAAAGAAGACCATTGAGGGCAACCCAGGAAAAAAGTAGTGCTCAGAACACTACCTTGGGGTATACCTTTGTATTGCCAAAAATAGGCAGAGAGTGGTACTAAGCCTCACTCTAAAGGAACGACTAGATAGGAAGTTTGTAGGAAGAGAGAGAGGTTATCATGAAGGCCAAATGAACGAATTTGGGACATATTATGTTATCTCCAGGTAGTGTCATGAGCCTTTTCTAGGTCAAAGAGGACAGCAACAATAGAGGTCTTCGCAACAAAAGCAGTACGAATATAGACCTCCAAGTTCACCAAGAAATCATCATTCTGCGGCACTTGCAAAAGCCAAATTGAGAAGGGGAGAGTCGGTGAAAGTGTTCCAAGAACCACATCAGACGGATACTGACCATACGTTCAAAGAGTTTGCAGATGCAACTCCTGAGGGTAATGGGGCAGAAGTCCTTAGGGAATGTCCCTAGAGACCCTGGTTTCCAAATAGGAAGAACAACCACATCGAGCCAATCCTCAGGGATTGATGACGACTCCCAGATACGGTTATACAGATTCAGTAAATACTGAGACGCGCATGGAGGGAGATGGCGAAGCATCTCATAATGAATGTCATCTGAGCCCACTGCCATAGAATCGCAGACGGCCAGGGCAGACTGAAGTTCGGAGAGAGAGGAGGGATTGTTATAGGGAAGTCGGAGATGAGTTTGAAACTCTAAGGGATGAGATTCAAGAATGGGTTTACAAATAATGAAAGAATGAGGAAGATGAGAACTGGAGCTAAAGTCGAAAAGTGGGAACCCAGTTTGGTCGTGATCGTCACTGGATCCACCACAAGAGTACCACGGAGGTGAAGGACTGGCGAGACATCTAGAACAAACGTACCCATTATCTTGCGGGTTTTCTTCCAGAGCTATGGCAGAGGAGTATCAGAGGTAATGGTGGAGATACTGAATAAGACTTCCAACTCTCACGTTTAGCTGTACGGATGGTCCTACAAGCCACCACACTTACCTTCCGAAACACTAATAAAAGAATCAGCCATCTACTGGCATCGGTGTTTCTTCCAGGCTGTATGCTTACAGCGGACAGCCCGAGCAAGCAGCCTACATTCCACCAGGGAACGCACTTGCGCGTGCCCCGGGAGGTAGAGCAAGGAATAGAGTGGAGGGCAGCATCGAATATGTGTCATGAAAGAGGAGGAGGGATCAAGGGAGGGAAAGAGCAGAGAGGTCGGAAAGAGTAGCATGGAGAGTAAATAGTTTCCAGCCTGCCTTGGCAAACTGCCACCTAGGAAAGGAGAGGGGAGGGTGAAAAGAGAAAAAGGTGATTAGGATGGGGAAATGGTCACTGTTATGGGGGTCAACAAGAATGCCCCAAATGAAATCTAAGTAAAGAGAAGATGAGCAGAGAAAAAGATCAAGACAGGAGAGGGTGTGAGTGTGGGAGTTCACATGAGTGGGTTCACTAAAATTCAGAAGAGACAGAGAAGAAGAGAGGACAAATGGTTCAAGAAGGTAGCCCCGAGTGTGTGTTAGAGCATCACCCCAGAGGGTATACTGACAATCATGAAATCACCCAACAGGAGCAAAGGCTCCAATAATAAGTCCAACAGGTGTTAACACTTTCCCATCCCCCTCTAACATCAAATTTCGTCTTACGGCGGTAATCTTTTTGTTTGCAATAAAATTCTCTACAGGGATATGTACATATTATTAAGTCCAAAAGCTTGGCGTGGCACCCCGCACTAAACTCACAAATCGGCCGAGGGTTACCAGTGAGCGTGCAACACCACTAAAATGTGTCTACTCTTTGCGAGATTCACACCTCAATTCTCGCCCTACGTCGTTCAATATGGCATCAATTTGTTCACAATAGAATTCCCTACAGGGGTATATGCATATAAAGTCCAAAATCCAAGCACCCCACAACCCCCTGCAGAATAGCTGCAAGTCAGCCAAGCATTAGCCGTGAGCTAGCACGCATTTGCACACCTGCTGCACCTGCACACAATGTGTATAATCTTTAAGTTTGATAATGTAAATTTTCTTGTTAAGCTTTTAATTTTGGTATTAATTTGTTTGCAAATTATTCTCTACAGGGATATATACATATGAAATCCAAAAGCACGGCGTGCCACCCACACTAAACTCACAAATTGGCCGAGGGTTATCTGTGAGCTCGCACAACCACCAAAATGTGTCTACTCTTTGTGGGATTCTCATCTCATTTCTCATCTTGTCTTTCAACATGGTATCAATTTGTTCACAATAGAATTCCCTACTGGGGTATATTCATATGAAGTTCAAAATCCCAGCCCCCCCCCCCTCCTGCAGCAAAGCTGAAAGTCAGCCAAGCGTTAGCCGTGAGCGAGCACACATTTGCACACCCACTACACCTGCACACAATGTGTATAATATTTTTAGTTTGATAACGTCAATTTTCTTGTTAGGCAGTTCATTTTGGTATCAATTTGTTCGCCATAGAATTATCTACAAGGAAAAAAAAGGCTGTGCAATCAACGTTTGCAGATTGAGTTGAGCATCAGGCTGAGCCACTCCACCTGCTCTAGGAAACTGTTGCTCAACAAATGTTTTATAAGAGGAGTGGATGGTGGATAAGCATTACTGCTTATCCACCCAGTATTTCTTCTTGCAATGGTACAAGCCAGAGCATTGTGCAGCACAGTGCCACATCACACAACTTGCACTTACATTTGGTGTCCTTCCTTTCTTTTACCATTTCTGAAGCAAACACGACACTTCCTTCTGGATGCGAAATAGGGAATGGTTCAATTAGCCCATCATACTTTCTGGTTTATGAACAATATGAGGGTTTCTCCAAGAAGTAGCACCAGAAGGAATAATGTGAGTCAACGCAAATAATGTGAGAATAATGTGAAGATGGAAGAAGACTCCCATCTGAGTCAGATGATGAATTGTCATGTCGAGGTAAAGATGGGAATAGTGACCGCCTCACACCTGACGGTCCGGGTGTAATAACTAAAAATCCCAGATGAGTGATTGGTATTGGTACAGTCAAACTGTCCACAAATGTTGGAGTGTTGTCAGTTGACCAGGCTTCACCAGAACGTTTGTGTGCTTCATCTTCAAAATCAGAAAAATTGCCAACTATAACCTGTATTTTTGTTGGGGTTAGTTTCACAGCCCTGAATTTTTGGCGAACCTTGATGCCACATGGCCCCCTAACAGAAAATTCCTGGAGACAGACACAAAGTGGTGAAAACTATGTTATCAGAAGTTGGAGTTCATGGAAGTTGGCCTAAAATCCATGAATATTCCATTGAAGAATGGATATTTGTCAAAATTAGAGACAACAGAAACAGAGAACAAGGGAAGAAACAAAGAAGAACACAGTACACTAAGTAAGATCAGGATCAGTGAAATCGGGTTAAGGGGTTATAGGTAAATCTAGCAAGGATGATGGAATCAAGGGAGCGAGAGGACAAACCAGAGGCAGACAGGGTCCGGAGGCACTGAAGGGGCGGTCAAGGGAAACACAGGGAGGGGGGGGGGGGCAGAGACAGGGAAGCGCACCTCGTCAAGGGCAGCAACCGAGAGAGAATCGAGACCCAAGGGATCCTCTATAGCTAAGACAGAGCTAGTGCACCAAAATGGGAAGGGGGATGCAGGGACAGAGTCGGAGTCAGAGGGTGGGTAAGAAAAGTAATTATCAAAAAGAAGGCACCAAACCGGGAAGGTTATGTAGCACCATCAAATGTGTGGGAGCTAAATATCACCAAGGATGCCAATACGAGAACAGAAACGCATAAGGTGTCGGGAAACCGACACACTCATTCACAAATAGTATAGTCTTCCCTTAGTCAGTATCCTCTTAAAATTAGAGAATGGGAGACTGTGACGTCATCGACGACACCGTATATTTACATTATTAAACCACTGTTCATACAACAGTTTAATGTCTAAATTGAATAAAAAGTGTTCAATAAGACTGAATATAATTATTAACACCAAAATATAGCTTGATTCCCTTGTTAACGTAAATTTAACTTAGAAGTGGAACCAGCAAAATATTGGAACAGTACACAAAGCCAGCGTCTCTTACAGACGCCGCGTACACGAAAACAATAACAAAGCAGCCTTACGCTGCATGTATGGCTCCAGAAGCTGGTTTAACACCTAGACACCTATTTTACGTGTCAACAACCAGCTACACAGCCTATCAACAGCTACAACAACGATTGTATCCGTCTTACCAAGTATCTGTTTTTGATTTATTGTGTACACATTTTAATCATTCACAGGGTAGAGGCGGTTATGATATATGGGAAACACCCCACAAATGTACGTGTACTCCATTTTACAGACCTCACATACCATGTTATACCTGTATTGATATGTTTAGGGAAATGTACTAATTCCTTGCATCCCAAACAGGTAAATTGTGACTTGGAGCAGCAAGTAGCTGAGCAGAGAGTTGAACTATAAACATATTGTACCTAGCTGTATGCCAGCCTTGTAGGCCTCCCACAGCCGCCATTATGTGCCACCATGAGGCACAGAGCCACACCCATTTGATGCAATAAACAACACAGCCTTAGCAGGGCCAATACAACAAGTCCAGCTAAGACCCTTTGTTATATTGTAGTAGTAGTATTCATAACTAGTAATAATTATTGAAATAATAGTAGATTAGACCACCATATGTGGTATGATAAAATATTACAATAATTAAACTTAGGTAAACAATTGTAGTTTAAGAAGGAGCCATTACAAAGTGGTTTAAGCTACAAATTGTCCCCCAATTTATGTGAGATTAATTTCAGGCAGTTTTAAAACAAGTACATACAGTCCACTCAATTATTTCTTACTAAGAAAAAATAAGATAAACTTTAATTTATTGAAGTCAATTAAAAGGAGATATACTGCCTGGAGTTTTTACCACATAATTTATGGTCCTTTGAACCTAGATGATTATTACAGTTAACCAGTAGGTACATTGCATCTAGATATAAGATCCTGATATACATAGTAGTGCAATATTATAGCAGAAAGACATTGCTATATTTACATTTTCTAGCCTAACTTTTCAATCTCATAGCAAGCAGAACTTTCAACAAAGCACTATTATAGTTCTGAGCCTGAGCCAAAGAACTATTGTCCCTTTTCATTACAAGAGGTTGATAAGAGGCTACTTTACTTATAAGTTACTTATAATGTTTTTGTAATTTAAGTAAACCATTATTTTAATATTGCACCAAATAACATAATATTTACTGCATACCACATTATTTACAGCAAATTCTTGCACAAGGGTAGGACATTTTAGGCTGGTGTTGTACAGCAACCTAGTTTAATTTATTGTGCTAACCTGGTGTAAGGGTAAGAATTTTTACACTTGTCTAGAGTTGACATATATTACAACCTAGCAAGTACATATTTTTATGCAGTATTCATGACAACCCGAGTTGTGTTGTCAAATTCATACATTATAATTATAGGATAAATTTAACTATAATCATTTCACCTTGAGTGTTAACCTGTGTCTCTGTACCAACCAAGAGTGATAAAGACGGGCTAACTTGCGGAATACCAGCATTGATACAGGCTTACCACTCAAATTATAGCGTGTATGATTATACAGTAGTATATTTTAAATGATAAACAGCTCTAGTTCGGAAACTAGTTGCTTTACTAATTTAAGTGCCAAATAGTTAAAAGTCCATACGACTAGCAAGTACTTCCAAGATGTCTACACTCCAAAAATGTAAAATTAACCCTTAAGGCCTTAAAGGGACATCTCACAAGGCAGATTAACAAATGTGAAGACATGAGTAATCAAACTCCAGTTAATTATGCAGCACTGGAAAACTATCTTAAGCT
>WNGS01063576.1:3815-14219 GCA_020271785.1 Procambarus virginalis | reverse complement strand
CTGATTCATGCTTGTAAACGTTAATAAATTAACCAAGCCCTCAAAGATTAAGGAAAGATGTACAGGTCGTATAGTGCTTGCGTAACTGCTTCGTGAAATCTGGTTCCTGAGTCTGCTGCTTATCCTGCGCCAGGTCGGTGACGTAGTTAGGGGCCTAGCAGCTGAGTGAACAGCGCTCGGGGGTCGTAGGTCCTAAGGGCCCGGATTCCATTCCCGGTAGAGACAGAGATAAATGGGAGGAGTTCTTTAACCTGATACGCCTGTTCACCAAGCGACTAAATAGGTACCTGAAGGCTAGACAGCTGCTAGGGAGGCTTCTGGGGATGGTGTGGTGTGTGTGTGTTGTTCGGGGAGAAATATATGCAGTTGACACTGTTCGAAAAGTGTTCGGACGTCATCAGTTGTGAGTCGTGTGTAAGCCGTTTTTCATTCATAAACAGCTGGGGTTTGGCGGGTGTATGGAATGGATTTTGGTTTTTGTTTACAAGGACAGGCTGCCTACAGAGCCACCAGGAGAAAGAAAACGTTGCCAAAACGCTTCTTTTTACCGTGGGGATGGAAACCTTCGGACCCACGAGTGTGTGTTAACCAAGCACCCCCTTCTAAACCAGTCTACCCAATGCTGGCGATGAGTCACAATAACGTGGGTAAAGTAAGTTGGACCAGACCACACACTAGAAGGTTAAGGGACGACGACGTTTCGGTCGCGTCTAGGACCATTCTTAAGTCGATTGTGAGAATGGTCCAGGACGGATCGAAACGTCGTCGTTCCCTCTCCCTTTCAGTGTGTGGTCTAGTCACAGTCTACCCAATAATGGCTACCTAAGCCCTATTATGGACTCCTAATTCCTGTCAATAGACGACTTAGTTCATCAACACCACTAACTCCTCTCACATGTTCCTGGCCTCCGGGAGCAGCTTCTCTCCACTTCCCTCGCCTGTCTCTACCCTCATATAATATTACACACTATGTTATCCAAAGTAACTATGTTCCAAAGTAACTATGTTACTTGTGAAACTATGTTTTACTCGAAAAGTAACTGTGTGTTGCTTTCGGGTTTCCGGGAGCGGTTTAAAATCTCACATATCCAGGAAAGTCACTCGTTAGTTCACTATAGTTAATAACAATGGTTAATGGTGACGGATCTCTCGATCGCACTTCTGTTACGTCATCACTACCCTTTAATACCTCCGACAACGACCTACTAACGACCCTAACCTAACCTAACCTAACTAACCTAACCTAACCTACTAGCAAACCTAGCATAAGCAAATCAAACCTAAACCTAACCTATGCTGTAACCAACCTGACCGTGATCCACTATGTCTCTGGTCTCTTGGTCGGAAGAGAGGTCTTTTAACTCACTTAACTCCTCTCTCGTCCTCTCATCTCTCATCTCCCCCACAATCCCCTTCCACTTTCCCCCTCCCTGTCCAAGGAACCCTCTTTCCTCCACTCCCTCCCCCCCCCACTTGCTCCCCTTTGCAGTAGGTTAACCTTCCCTTTGCGGCAGGCTAGCCTACCACCTTGAAGCTCTCACACGAGCCCCCACAGACCTAACATAACATGATCAATACACCACATGGCCACCCCCCCCACCCGCCATCCAACATATCAGTAAACGTATAGAGTTATTAAATGATATCAATATAACCAGGCAGTATACTCTTATCCCCCCACATAAGCCGGATCGGCCGAGCGGACAGCACGCTGGACTTTGTGATCCATGTCGGTCATGGTGTTCGATCCCGTGGCACCGCGACGACGACACATATGGGCAGACTGTTTCTTTCACCCTATTGCCCTCTGTTCACCTAGCAGTAAAATAGGTACCTGGGTGATTAGTCAGCTGTCACGGGCTGCTTCCTGGGGGTGTGAGGACCGGGCCGCGGGGAGCACTATAAGCCTCGAAATCATCTCAAGATAACCCAGATACTAAGATAAATATATTCCCCGGGCGTCAGACTTTTTCCAACCCGGTGACCCCCTCCGCATTACGCTCGCAACTTCAGCACTAGCAACAGCTATGTAGACAACGTATAAGCACATGTGACACACTCCAGGAGCCAGGGTGGCGACGCCACGTGCTCAAGCCACGAAAAAGTAACCCGACAGAAGAAACCAGACACAGATCACGCGCAACAGCCATGACCGGAACGCTAACACTCAAAGAAGACGTAAGTCACAGCACCAGCACCGAGCCGGGTACAACGCTGGTCCCAGTCTGCCAGAACAAGTGTCGCTAACAGCGACCTAGCAACACTGTCAGGAGCTGACGGCAACAGTCAAGCCAACAGAAAACAGGGGTGAGCAACAGCACCAGCAACAGAGAGCAACAAGGGTGAGCAAGCAGCACCAGCAACAGAAGCAACAGGGTGAGCAACAGCACACAGCAAGCAGAAGCGAACAGGGTGAGCAGAACAGCACCAGCACACAGAGACGGTGATGCAACAGCACCAGCGAACAGAAGCAACAGGGTGACAACAGCTACCAGCATACAGAACCAACACCAACAACTAACCAAACATACTCACATACTTACCTTCTAAAGCCATATAATCAATGTAGTTATCTATAACAATGATGCCTAGTTATTATTCAAGAATTATTAATCAAACTAATTATAACGAGTAATTATAACAATTATACCTATAATAGTCCGTACGTGATAGAATTATAATAGCCATCATATTTTATAACAATTATCTATATCGATTATGCGAAATATGTTATCCATAAATATGATTTACAATGACTATACTTAATGCAAATTAATAATTAATATCCCTGTTATAATGATTAAAGTAATGAATATGTCCATAAACATAGTCCTACTTAAACTCCTATCTCTTTATTCCCATACTGATAACTACTTGATATCATCTATAAGTCTCAAGATAATTGCCCGATAACGAAGAGGGGAAGAAATGGGGGGGGGGCCTGGACGGCTGAGTGGACAGCGGTCGGGATTCGTAATCCTGAGTTTTCGGGGTTCGATCCCCGGCGATGGCGGAAACAAATGAGCACCGTTTCTTTCATTCACCCTGATGGCCCTGTTCACCTATGCTCTGCATGGGTATTCCCAAGCAATTCCTTAAGATTACTTCCCCACGACAAGGTAAAAAAAAATTGCAAGTTATAGCAATCGAGGGTTCACGAGGTCTTCCACTGGTTGCAAGCCTCAGGAAGCCTCGAGGATTCAGGTGAATTTCAGGTTGCAATGTTTTGACCATATCATGGTGTGGTGGGCTAAGGCGTGTGCTTGGGAGTACCCAGAGCATGGGTTTCCGAATCCCCCTGGTTGATAACCTGTTGATGGGGTTCTGGGAGTTCTTCTACTCCCCAAGCCAGGCCCGAGGCCAGGCTTGACTTGTGAGAGTTTGGTCCACTAGGCTTTGCTTGGAGCGGCCCGCAGGCCCACATACCCAACCACAGCCCGGTTGGTCCGGCACTCCTTGGTAGGAATAAATCTAGTTGCATGAAAACTTGCCAATCAACTGTTGCTATTGTTATAAACAGCCTCCTGGTGCTTCGGAGCTCATTAACTACTTAATAATTGTAAACAAAGCCGCCAAAGATTGAGAAAAGATGGACAGGTTCGTAAGTGCTTGCGTAACTGCTTCGTGAATCTGGCCCGTGAGGGCTGCAGGGTGATATAACTAACATTTAAAAGCGACAGTAGCGGAAATTAACCAAGATACCCGCATCATACTGAGGCAGGGACGATATAATACCAAAACATCCTAGTGATAGGCTGAGGTCTCCAGGTATGGGGAGTATATTAAGGCTCTGGTACGGCACTGTGGTCTGACACGACAACATCTAGAAGGGGGCCTGACGGCTGAGTGGACAGCGCTCGGTATTCGTAGTCCTAGGGTTCCGGGTTCGATCCCCGGTGGAGGTGGAAACAAATGGGCAGGGTTTCACCCTCATGCCCCTATTCACCTAGCGGTAAATAGATACCTGGGAGTTAGACAGCTGCTACGGGCTGCTTCCTGGAGGGTGTGTAACAAAAAGGTGGCCTGATCGAGGACCGGGCCGCGGGGACACTAAGCCCCGAAATCATCTCAAGATAACCTCAAGATAATCTAACATACCTCAGACGTAGTATACATACATTCGTGCCTCGTATGTACTGCCCGACACACTGTCAGGCTGCGAGCAGCCACGTCCAACAGCCTGGTTAGCCAGTTCAGCAACCAGGAGGCCTGGTCAGGGACCGGGCCTCGGGGTCGCTGACTCCCGAAATCAAGGCAAGGTAATACACTACGTGAGAACTGGGAGGCATGATGTGGGGAAAATAAAGATATCGTTGAATATGGTGTGAAATACATCATTGTTCCAGAGAGCTGTAGCTATTAACTGTATGAATCTGTCCGGCGTATGGTGTATGCCCCAAGGACTTGTGGTAGTTAGTTTAGTTCATTTATTATGCACCCCATACCCATCTTGTGGGCGGTAGTGGAAAGGGTTACAGAGGCACATAATGGGCTCAGGGACTGAACCCCACAATTCATTTAGCTAAGCAAGTTACAATCTTGATGAGCTAGTTACAAAATTCAATATAAGTCGTCACATCAACAATGGGTTCGAGATCGACCTCAAGTACAGGTTCTAAATTAAGAAACTGACATATGTGGAGAGCTAGTGTCACAATTGTATGTTTGTCCTGCACACCGCCCCCCATCCAGTGGGCAGCGGTGGATAGGTTACAATCACTCAGTTACTACCTACAGTTAGCAAACTGGGGATATTTGGCTAAAATTTCTGGTAGCAGATCTTGTGGTAGATGGAAAAATAGCATTTTTAGATAGAAAAATACACATATTATAGATATATATGGTTTTATGATATTTTCCTGCTGGAATCGCTTATTTAATATTTAATTTAATATCAATTAAAATGAGTTATCCGGGGGATGTAGTCATTTTATGTACACACAGACTATGTACACAGTACAGGTACTATGCACTGTGTACACACAGATTATGTACACAGTACTATGCACTGTGTACACACAGACTATGTACACAGTACTATGCACTGTGTACACACAGACTATGTACACAGTACTATGCACTGTGTACACACAGATTATGTACACAGTACTATGCGCTGTGTACACACAGACTATGTACACAGTACTATGCACTGTGTACACACATAGTATGTACACAGTACTATGCACTGTGTACACACAGAGTATGTACACAGTACTATGCACTGTGTACACACAGAGTATGTACACAGTACTATGCACTTTGTACACACAGAGTATGTACACAGTACTATGCACTGTGTACACACAGACTATGTACACAGTACTATGCACTGTGTACACACAGAGTATGTACACAGTACTATGCACTGTGTACACACAGAGTATGTACACAGTACTATGCGGTGTGTACACTCAATTAAGTTATAGACAAACTTGCAAATCAAGTTTCATTGATTTTTGAATTGCTTACGAAGGCCGCATTGAGTACGGTCAATGCCGCATGCGGGCATGACGCCACTGGCCCACCACCTGTGAACACCTGTAAGTAAGAGTGTCTGGTGAGATATGATTAATGGGTTTCGTAAATCATTTACCATCACGTATGTTACATATCCCGTGCCCTGCTTTTGAATGGCCTCGAATATATACCGAGTCTTTTGTATATTGGAGTTACGGAATTCCATTCAATTTCTTTCTTGATTATGCAACCCATACCTATCCTGTGGGCGGTGGTGGAAAGTGCTACAGAGTCTCAGAAGGTGCATTAGGTTCATTGTCTGAGTCATTATTATTGTAAAGTTGTCGACAGGCTTAGTTTTTTTTAGGCTGGTGTTTAGCCTAAACAAAAAAGCCCACTGTGACCTTGTTTGACGTAAGTTGTGAAGGCTACCTTGGTTACCTTACCTTGAGGTGCTTCCGGGGCTTAGCGTCCCCGCGGCCCGGTCGTCGACCAGGCTTCCTGGTTGCTGGACTGATCATCTGGGTCCAGATGGGTTAGATTTCCGTTCCATATGGTATTGTAGATGGCTTCTCCTGCCTAGTTGTCTCTTCGGTGTCCCAGGGTAGAAAGAGAGGGAGTGCTGTGTTTAGGTCTTCTGGTTTCTTAGGAGTTAGGCAAGTCAAGTCCTTCTGGGCAGTCTCATGATACCGGCCAAGGGGAAGGTAAGGTGGTATTGGTGGGTGGTAACACGTCCCTATAAAGGACTGTACCTTAAAGTCGTTTGAAGTTCAATAGCCAAAGAAGTTTTCCTCGAAATGCTCCAGAATGGTGTGTGGTCAGTGTCTGGAGGCTGCTATTGCGGCTCCGTCGTTAGCCTGGTCAACCCCGTTGGCCTGGGACGTTCTGTTGTTGAGTATATTTAGATTTTCTACTATTTTTCCCGTCTCTACTCTCTCCCCTGTTCCTCTCTTCTCCCCTCTTCCCTCGCGGTTAGGTTACTCAGCTGCCGGTATCTTACCATGATTGCACACATATGCAATTGTTGCGTTGATATCAGTGACCCTTTGTTGTTTTGCTCGTGGATGTATTGAAATGATCATGAAAGCGTATAGGCTTTTATTTGCATACAGAGTGATGAAAAAAGTTTCTACTGGGCTTCCGATTTTTGTTGAACATTATTTTGTCGAGATTTTTCAGGCTTCGTAATTTTCAATTACTAAAACATCGTTTTAATTATTTTAAAACAATTCACCCAACTGTCATGGAAAGTAAAAATCTATTATTTAAGAAGTAAACTTATAAACACTGGTGGGTTTTTTCTTCAGTACTTTTGGGGTGGTCAAGGTTATCAATTATACATTTGTATAATTAACCTTTGACCAGGCCGGGAGCCGGTCGGCCGAGCGGACAGCACGCTGGACTTGTGATCCTGTGGTCCCGGGGTCGATCCCGGGCGCCGGCGAGAAACAATGGGCAGTTTCTTTCACCCTATGCCCCTGTTACCTAGCAGTAAAATAGGTACCTGTGTGTTAGTCAGCTGTCACGGGCTGCTTCCTGGGGGTGGAGGCCAGGTCGAGGCCTCCACCCCCAGGATTATAATCTCACAGGATTATTCTCATATCAGATATAGACAAAAACACAAGTCACAGCTTCGTGTCATCCTTTGCAGATGATACAAAAATCAGCATGAAAGTTACCTCTGCTGGAGACATTGATAAACTACAAACAGATATTAACAAAGTTTTCGATTGGGCAGCAGAAAATAACATGATGTTTAACGGTGATAAATTCCAGATACTCAGATACGGCAAAAATGAGGACCTTAAACATAATACAGGGTACAAAACACAATCGAATCTGCCCATAGTAGGAAAACAGCATGTAAAGGATTTGGGAATAATGATGTCCGACGACCTAACGTTTAGGGAGCATAACCAAGCAAGTATTGCGTCAGCCAGAAAAATGATAGGATGGATTACGAGAACTTCAAGTCCAGAGATCCCATCACAATGGTTGTACTCTTCAAATCACTTGTGTTGTCCCGTCTTGAGTACTGCTCAGTACTCACTTCCCCCTTGAGAGCAGGAGAGATTGCTGAAATTGAGGGAATACAGAGAACATATACGGCACGCATAGACGAGATAAAGCACCTAAATTATTGGGATCGTCTCAAAGCTCTCCAAATGTACTCACTAGAAAGGAGACGAGAGAGATACCAAATAATATACAGATGGAAAATACTGGAGGAACAGGTCCCAAATCTGCACAGTAAAATAACAACGTACTGGAGTGAACGACATGGAAGAAAATGCAGAATAGAACCAGTGAAGAGCAGAGGTGCCATGGACACAATCAGAGAACACTGTATGAACATCAGAGGTCCGCGGTTGTTCAACGTCCTACCAGCGATCATCAGAAATATTACAGGAACAACCGTGGACATCTTCAAGAGGAAACTAGATTGTTTCCTTCAAGGAGTGCCGGATCAGCCGGGCTGTGGTGGGTATGTGGGCCTGCGGGCCGCTCCAAGCAACAGCCTGGTGGACCAAACTCTCAAAGTCAAGTCTGGCCTCGGGCCGGGCTTAGGGAGTAGAAGAACTCCTAGAACCCCATAAACCAGTATCAACCAGGTAACCAGGAGGACCGGGCCGCAGGAACACTAAAGCCCCGAAATCATCTCAAGATAACCTCAAGATCTCAAGATAGGCCTCTGGCCAGGCCTCCTGGTTGCATGCCTGGTCAACCAGGCTGTTGGACGCGGCTGCACGCAGTATGCCGCATGAGTCACAGCCTCGTTGATCAGGTATCCTTTGGAGGTGTTCTTCAGTGTCAGGATAGTGAAGAAGTGGATTGACATAGTGAATTAAGTGGGGGACCCCTAGAGCTGAATCTCAACCGCAAGAAATACTTAAGACACATCTTTGATGATTAAGTTAGGTGACGGAGCCATACCCACTGGCAGTCACTGCCACAGACGCTGGACTCCTTGTCAACTCATAATTATATAAGCTAATTAGCTAATTATATAATTATATATAATTAGCTCACCATGAATGTAAATTTCTTTGCTTAGTGATTGGTGTGGTCTTGAACCCGTTTTGCTATAAAAAGGTATGTACATTAAACTATGTAGCTAACTTATCAACACTGTAACTTGCTAAATTAAGTGATTTTGGGGATTCAGTTCCTGAGCCCATTATAACCCATTATATGCTCTCTGCAACTTTTCCCAGTACCACTCATAGGATGAGTATGGGTTCCCACTACCGCCACTCACAGGATGGGTATTTGGTCTGTTACCACTTGAAGGATGGATATGGGGTCCACTACCACTTACAGGATGGGTATGTGGTCCACTACCACTCATAGGATGGGTATGGGGTCCACTACCACTCACAGGATGGGTATGTGGTCCACTACCACTCATAGGATGGGTATGGGGATCCACTACCACTCACAGGCTTGGTATGGGGTCTACTATCACTCATTGGATGGGTATGGGGATCCACTACCACTCACAGAATGGGGTATGGGGATCCACTACCACTCACAGGCTTGGTATGGGGTCTACTATCACTCATAGGATGGGTATGGGGTCCACTACCACTCACAGAATGGGTATGGGGATCCACTACCACTCACAGGATGGGTATGGGGTCCACTACCACTCACAGAATGGGTATGGGGATCCACTACCACTCACAGGATGGGTATGGGGATCCACTACCACTCACAGGATGGGTATGGGGATCCACTACCACTCACAGGATGGGTATGGACTACATTTTAATGAATTAAACTAACCAAACTTCTTGCTGTAAGTCTGCATATGTACTCAAGTGGAATGTCTTCTTCTTCCCCAGGACCTGGAGATGATCTATGGCTGCCTGCGGGGTATGGAGGCCCTGTGCTGGCTGCGGGAGCCGGCCCTACGTGCCCTCTGCCACACCGTCAGGTACCAGATCCACTATGCCAACGACATTCTCTACTGGTGAGTGTTCATGTAGGAATACTGTGGAGATTAAATTTTTAGTTGAGTTACCTATAACTTGGCTTTAGGTTTCGTTTTCTCTGAACGTCTGTAGCTTCGTTCTCAGATTATCTGTAATGGGTAACTATAAGATTTCATTGTTGTGCAAATCGGTTGGCTTTTCGTTATATATTAATTAATCGCCAAGAAAGATTATAATTTTGTACTTTTAAATAAAAGCGCCGTATATACATAGATCATTAAATGGAAATAATAGTTACCTATGTACCAAATTTGTTTATGAAACAACGTAAATATAGTTGATATATTTTGTCAATTTTACCATTTTGTTAGTGACGTCCACGCATGCTTCTAAATTATATTTATAGAACCAGTTTTAGTGATATGTGAACACATACTGGGGTTAGAGCGAGTGTTATTATAAGACTATGGATCCCTGTTGTGTGCTGCCATCTATCGACCAAACGGTGAAGGCCAAAGCCCTCTGGGGCCGTCAGGTTCCCCAGTCCGCTAGTAGATGGCGCGGGATGTCTACACGCGTTAAATTAACTTTGTGTGCAAGTTAATTTAATTATTAATCGTGCGCTTGTGGACATTTCTTTCAGGAATGAAATAAATAAATTAATTAATATGAGCGAATATTTTGTGTTTTGTGATATTACTGCATGTTTTATCACTGTTATATGGAAGACTGGTAGGCACTGTGTGTATTCACCTATTAGCGGGGTGTGTACTCACTTATTAGTGTGTGTGGGGCATGTATGGGTAATTATTTAATTTGACCTGAATTTACCTGAGGGCCACTAATACTAGTGGCCTCGACGAGGGCAGGAAGCTGGCGGCTTGTCATGGGTATGTGTGGGTATATAAAGTGGGTGAGTAGGACTCGCCTTATTGTGTTCGCCTAATTGTGCTTGCGGGGATAATTGTGCGAGCATCCTCTCTCAACAACACAAAAAAAAAACATAAAC
>WNGS01063541.1:0-28063 GCA_020271785.1 Procambarus virginalis | reverse complement strand
TGGTGTTTCTTGGCTGCTTTGTCTTCTGTTCTTCCCTGGACTTTTGATATCTGGTGATTCAGTAGAGTTTTGACCACTTGTTCCTTCTGGTTTTTCTGCATCCACTGTGCTTGATCAGGTGGTGAACCATTGATGATTTTCCTTGAATCTTGATATTCTGTCTCATTCTGTGGGCCAACCCCATGTTAATACTTTATTTTTAATATTTTTTCAGATACTTCTACCAAGATGAGTGACAGAATGCTTGTTCTGTCGTGGAAGAACCACAGCTCCACATTCTCCAGTGTCATTTCTACTCTTCAAGAAAAGGTAGAAGGCAGTTTGTCAAATTCATATTTGATTTAGGAGCATTGCAGTTATATTTTAAATAACTAAGTTATTATAATAGACTAAATATGTGAAAGTTTTATTTGTCTGAATTTGTTCTCGGAGTACCTTATCTACTCTAGTGCTTTGAATAGAGTACATAATATTTCATTACCTCGTTTCCCATTTCATGGTTAGGTTGTATCAGCTCTGAAAACAAATATGATTAATATATTTAAAGAAGGCTATAGATATTAAAAATATAACTTGTCCATTCATTATATTATCAAATCTGAAGAAACATTCCAACAAAATAGAGAACTAAACAAGGGTACAAATACATGGAAAGCTAAATTTGTGGAAGCAGCAACAAGAAACTACCTCTACTCTCGTGTTGTTTTGAGTACAAGCCCTTCACCAGTCAACCATCATCCATTGCTTAAACTGCCTTAGTATATTTTCATCAATCTTAGTTTGTTGCCTTTAACACTTCACATCATGTGACACATTAATTGCTTTATCTGTTCCCTTCACGTTCGTCCCGCACCATAGTATAACAACCATACGCAAGAGCTGACGCCACTGCTCCAGTCTTATCTTTGGCTGCATTTTATTCCTAATTTTTTTTTTTTTTTTTTTTTTTTTACCAACACTTTCATTGAGCCGGTTACTTTGCTTCCTGGACTGACCTTACTCACAACTTTGATTCCAAATACTTCTTTTAGTAATCACACTTTCCAGACATTTAAATTGATTGATCACTTCTGGCTTTCACCATTCTCAATTATTTCACAAACAAAATTTCCTTTTGTACCACCATTACTCTACTTTTCTTCACTTTACTCACTCACATCGTTACAGTTTTCATTCAGTCTGTATAGCTCTTTCTTCTAAAAGATCTTCATCTGCATTCATAAAATTTTACATACACAAGTTACTCATATTAGGCCTTTACATTAGGCCTAATATATTACATCCTGGTGTACATGTTACATGTACACCAGGCCTGTTACATCTCTCTAACATTCTTACCTTAACCTTCCTCATATCTTCATCCTTGTGTGTATTGAATATCCAGGGTGACTTACACAACCCTGGCATACACTTCCACTGACATTAATGGAAGCTGGACATGCAATTGAGTCAGAGATATAAGGAAGTTTTGTCTCTCAACATTCATGTTGAGAGATGTAATTAGCATGTTAGATATCAACAGCTATGAGGGGGAGATATAAAGAGCTAGATCTCGCTCTCCCATAGTCAGTGATGGGTAAGTACAGATAGGTAAACACACCTACATTAATATCAAACCAGTTGCTCATTATATCATTTAACATCACTCAGTCATACAATACTCACCTGTCGCTCATTCTGCTCTGGACTAGTATTTCCTCAAGTGACTCCTTAGCACCTATAGTAACTGTGTGTGTAAAGCACTTGTAAAACTCCCTGACTGTTTAGTATCTTGGTCGTATAACATAGCAGATCTTACCTTAGAGAGAAACTAAGTGATTCTGCTTGGAAAGATGCTTTCATGTTGTTTCATAAGGTTATCTTTGTTTTATATCTTGTTTAATGCATTTGACTGGAAGGAGGGAAATTTTATGTTTTTGAAAATGTTCATAATGTTGTTTGTATTGCAAGATATACCAGAGATAGTGTACTGTACAGTATTGACTGCAGTCAAACTTCTCCACTTTATTATAATGGTTCAATGCTGTACTATTTTACTTATAGGTGTTGTCTGTGTTTCAGGAGAATTATACTGATGTAACTGTAGCATGTGAAGGCAAGTTCTACCCTGCACACAAGTTAGTACTAGCAGCATGCAGTGAATATTTTGAAGAAATATTCCAGCAAACATCATGTAAGCATCCAGTCATTGTGCTCAAAGATATTACTTGCAAAGATGTGAATGCCCTGTTTAGTTACATGTATCAAGGAGTTGCAAGTGTATCTCAGAATGACCTGACAAGTCTTCTCAAAGCTGCCGAGTCACTGAGAGTTAAGGGCTTGGCCGTACCGGATGGGCTTCCCTCGCACGCCACTGAGACTCGGCCTGGCAGTAGCTTGAGCAATAACGTGGCAAGTTCAAAACCTAAAAAAAGAAAAAAAGAAGAGAATATTTCCCCAGTACCTGTAAATGATGATGCAACTTTCAGCAGTAATAAAATCCGAGAAAGCTGCTCCCAATCAGACACATCGTATAACCATGAATCAAGACAGACCTTGGAGGAGGAACAGATCACTGGGGAAGGAGAAGAGGGAGTAAATGGAGTCAACACATCTGTTAATGCTGCAGATCACTTGGCTGTCGGTAATAATAATCAAATAGCTCGCAAGTCTGAGTTGGAATGCACTCCAGATATGCCGTTTAAGGTCAGTCATATTTGTGGACATTTGGAAAATTAATGAAACATCTAAAAATGTAAGATTTCATAGTGTTCTGTAAAATTTATAAAATATACAAAATACTTGCCAGCACATTTAAGGTCAGTATTATTATTATTTATTTATGACTATAGCAATGTATAATGTATTGCAGTTGGATTCATTCTTGACTCATAATAAGGAATCCTGGATTTGAATCCCTGGAAGAACAGAAATGGTTAGGCACATTCCTTTCACCTAATACTTCTGTTCACCTAGCAGTAAATAGGTACCTGGAAGTTAGTCAATTGTTGTGGGGTTGCATCTTGGGAGGGTCAGTAGTTCAACCCTGGATGGTGGGGGGGAACCCCAATACCAACATACATTTATTGGGTACATGGCCCCCTAGGTTTATTAGGTACATGGCCCCCTAGGTTTATTAGGTACATGGCCCCCTAGGTTTATTAGGTACACGGCCCCCTAGGTTTATTAGGTACACGGCCCCCCTAGGTTTATTAGGTACATGGCCCCCTAGGTTTATTAGGTACACGGCCCCCTAGGTTTATTAGGTACATGGCCCCCTAGGTTTATTAGGTACACGGCCCCCTAGGTTTATTAGGTACATGGCCCCCTAGGTTTATTAGGTACACGGCCCCCTAGGTTTATTAGGTACATGGCCCCCTAGGTTTATTAGGTACACGGCCCCCTAGGTTTATTAGGTACATGGCCCCCTAGGTTTATTAGGTACATGGGCCCCTAGGTTTATTAGGTACACGGCCCCCTAGGTTTATTAGGTACACGGCCCCTAGGTTTATTAGGTACATGGGCCCCTAGGTTTATTAGGTACACGGCCCCCTAGGTTTATTAGGTACATGGCCCCCTAGGTTTATTAGGTACATGGCCCCTAGGTTTATTAGGTACATGGCCCCCTAGGTTTATTAGGTACACGGCCCCCTAGGTTTATTAGGTACATGGGCCCCTAGGTTTATTAGGTACACGGCCCCCTAGGTTTATTAGGTACACGGCCCCCTAGGTTTATTAGGTACACGGCCCCCTAGGTTTATTAGGTACATGGGCCCCTAGGTTTATTAGGTACACGGCCCCCTAGGTTTATTAGGTACACGGCCCCCCTAGGTTTATTAGGTACATGGCCCCCTAGGTTTATTAGGTACATGGGCCCCTAGGTTTATTAGGTACACGGCCCCCTAGGTTTATTAGGTACATGGCCCCCTAGGTTTATTAGGTACACGGCCCCCCCTAGGTTTATTAGGTACATGGGCCCCTAGGTTTATTAGGTACATGGGCCCCCCTAGGTTTATTAGGTACATGGCCCCCTAGGTTTATTAGGTACATGGGCCCCTAGGTTTATTAGGTACACGGCCCCCTAGGTTTATTAGGTACATGGCCCCCTAGGTTTATTAGGTACATGGGCCCCTAGGTTTATTAGGTACACGGCCCCCTAGGTTTATTAGGTACATGGCCCCCTAGGTTTATTAGGTACACGGCCCCCCTAGGTTTATTAGGTACATGGGCCCCTAGGTTTATTAGGTACATGGGCCCCCTAGGTTTATTAGGTACATGGCCCCTAGGTTTATTAGGTACATGGCCCCTAGGTTTATTAGGTACATGGCCCCCTAGGTTTATTAGGTACATGGGCCCCTAGGTTTATTAGGTACATGGGCCCCTAGGTTTATTAGGTACATGGCCCCCTAGGTTTATTAGGTATATGGCCCCCTAGGTTTATTAGGTACATGGCCCCCTAGGTTTATTAGGTACATGGCCCCCTAGGTTTATTAGGTACATGGCCCCCTAGGTTTATTAGGTACATGGCCCCCTAGGTTTATTAGGTACATGGCCCCCTAGGTTTATTAGGTACACGGCCCCCTAGGTTTATTAGGTACATGGCCCCCTAGGTTTATTAGGTACATGGCCTCCTAGGTTTATTAGGTACATGGGCCCCTAGGTTTATTAGGTACATGGCCCCCTAGGTTTATTAGGTACATGGCCCCCTAGGTTTATTAGGTACATGGCCCCCTAGGTTTATTAGGTACATGGGCCCCTAGGTTTATTAGGTACATGGCCCCCTAGGTTTATTAGGTACATGGCCCCCTAGGTTTATTAGGTAAATGGCCTCCTAGGTTTATTAGGTACATGGGCCCCTAGGTTTATTAGGTACATGGGCCCCTAGGTTTATTAGGTACACGGCCCCCCCTAGGTTTATTAGGTACATGGCCCCCTAGGTTTATTAGGTACATGGGCCCCTAGGTTTATTAGGTAAATGGCCTCCTAGGTTTATTAGGTAAATGGCCTCCTAGGTTTATTAGGTACATGGGCCCCTAGGTTTATTAGGTACATGGGCCCCTAGGTTTATTAGGTACACGGCCCCCTAGGTTTATTAGGTACATGGCCCCCTAGGTTTATTAGGTACACGGCCCCCTAGGTTTATTAGGTACATGGCCCCCTAGGTTTATTAGGTAAACGGCCCCCTAGGTTTATTAGGTACATGGCCCCCTAGGTTTATTAGGTACACGGCCCCCTAGGTTTATTAGGTACATGGCCCCCTAGGTTTATTAGGTAAATGGCCTCCTAGGTTTATTAGGTACATGGCCCCCTAGGTTTATTAGGTACATGGGCCCCTAGGTTTATTAGGTACATGGGCCCCTAGGTTTATTAGGTACATGGCCCCCTAGGTTTATTAGGTACATGGGCCCCTAGGTTTATTAGGTACACGGCCCCCTAGGTTTATTAGGTACATGGGCCCCTAGGTTTATTAGGTAAATGGCCCCCTAGGTTTATTAGGTAAATGGCCTCCTAGGTTTATTAGGTAAATGGCCTCCTAGGTTTATTAGGTCCGTGGCCTCCTAGGTTTATTAGGTACACGGCCCCCCCTAGGTTTATTAGGTACACGGCCCCTCCTAGGTTTATTAGGTACACGGCCCCCCCTAGGTTTATTAGGTACACGGCCCCCCCTAGGTTTATTAGGTGCACGGCCCCCCCTAGGTTTATTAGGTGCACGGCCCCCCCCCCTAGGTTTATTAGGTACACGGCCCCCCCTAGGTTTATTAGGTGCACGGCCCCCCCTAGGTTTATTAGGTACACGGCCCCCCCCCCCTAGGTTTATTAGGTACACGGCCCCCCCCCTAGGTTTATTAGGTACATGGCACCCCCCCCCTAGGTTTATTAGGTACACGGCCCCCCCCCTAGGTTTATTAGGTACATGGCACCCCCCCCCTAGGTTTATTAGGTACACGGCCCCCCCCCTAGGTTTATTAGGTACATGGCACCCCCCCCCTAGGTTTATTAGGTGCACGGCCCCCCCCCCTAGGTTTATTAGGTACACGGCCCCCCCCCTAGGTTTATTAGGTACACGGCCCCCCCCCTAGGTTTATTAGGTACATGGCACCCCCCCCCTAGGTTTATTAGGTGCACGGCCCCCCCTAGGTTTATTAGGTACACGGCCCCCCCCTAGGTTTATTAGGTACACGGCCCCCCCCCCTAGGTTTATTAGGTACACGGCCCCCCCCCCTAGGTTTATTAGGTACATGGCACCCCCCCCCTAGGTTTATTAGGTACACGGCCCCCCCTAGGTTTATTAGGTACAGGGCCCCCCCTAGGTTTATTAGGTGCACGGCCCCCCCTAGGTTTATTAGGTACACGGCCCCCCCTAGGTTTATTAGGTACACGGCCCCCCCTAGGTTTATTAGGTGCACGGCCCCCCTAGGTTTATTAGGTACACGGCCCCCCCCCTAGGTTTATTAGGTACACGGCCCCCCCTAGGTTTATTAGGTACAGGGCCCCCCCCCCCTAGGTTTATTAGGTACACGGCCCCCCCTAGGTTTATTAGGTACACGGCCCCCCCTAGGTTTATTAGGTACATGGCCCCCTAGTTTATTAGTTACTGAGGAGGCCTGGTCAAAGACCGGGCTGCGGGGACGTTGAACCCGAAATCATCGCAAGGTAACCGGCCCTTCCCATATAGTGACAATTGGGTAAGAGTAAAATATAGATATATAGTATTATTAAATTGTTATTTTCATTACAGGATATATTTAATGAGACTCCAGTGAAGGAAGAGATAGTGGACAGCCCTGATGACAGAGCAGACTTGTCATACAACAGTGAAATAGATTACCATGCTTTATCTGATGGTGGTGGACAAGTGGGTGAAAGTGAAGGAGGCCAAGAGGATCACATGACACAAGGTTATCACCCCAAGTATGAGGCGCCAGATGTAAATGAGAGGAATGTGTCGCAGGATACCCCAGGATATGTTGGCTCTATACCCTCGGACACCAGTGATCACCACAACCCAGGACCTTCTAGGATGTCTCAAGTGAGTTACCACGGATACAAAAGGTAACGGCTCGTTCAAAACTTATGGCATTCGTGAGATTTAAACAATAAATATATTTATTAATGTTTTCAAGTGAAAATCAGATCTTCATTATAAGTGAAGAATTTATTTATAAATAAATTTTTAGCTTTTTCGCTGAAGCACATTATGCAGATAAGTGAAGGTCATGTGCATTATAGGGAAGCCGGAAACTTGAAGACCTTGTGACTGATCATGTAATTATTATGCAGCTATGAAAACTTCATTCAGTTGTAGTCAAAATATTAATGCAAGAACTTGGCACTCATCTGTAGCATGTGAAACAGGTGTGATGAACCAAAAGCTGTCAAGGCCAACACTTACACCACCTTACCTTACCTTGAGGATACCTTGAGGTGCTTCCGGGGCTTATCGTCCCCGCGGCCCGGTCATCGACCAGGCCTCCTGGTTGCTGGACTGATCAACCAGGCTGTTGGACGCGGCTGCTCGCAGCCTGACGTATGAGTCACAGCCTGGTTGATCAGGTATCCTTTGGAGGTGCTTATCCAGTTCTCTCTTGAACACTGTGAGGGGTTTGCCAGTTATGTCCCTTATGTGTAGTGGAAGCGTGTTGAACAGTCTCGGGCCTCTGATGTTGATAGAGTTCTCTCTCAGAGTACCAGTTGCACCTCTGCTTTTCAACGGGGGTGCCACTGCCACAGGCAACACATTAAAACATACTCCTTACAGTTGGCCAAATATGGTATCATAAATATAATAAATTAGTTTTATTCACTAATATCAACTTTTATCTTTATTACTTAACCATAACAGCAAACTAGTGAATAATCTCATATGAGGCAGTAATAAATACCCTAAAGAGTACTAGTAAATACCTAAGTGTAGTTCCAAGATGAGAGCTGTGCTTATGATGTCCTGTCTTCCCTGTACTGTCATATGATGCTTTGAAACTACTGACAAGTTGAGCATCCACCACCTTCTCTTAACTTTTTTGGCAACTTTGTTTCTATAGCTTAAATCTTTGACCTATTGTTTTTGAAGTACTGTACCAGGTTTCAATTATTTATCAATTTTGAAAATTCATGTTACTATTTTGTGTGTAGTCATCATGTCACCTCTTTCTTTTATCTTCTAGCTTTGGCATATTTAACGCCTCTAGCCTCTCCTCGTAGATCTTGTCCTTCAGTTCCAGAAGCCATTTCATTACATGTCTTTGCACCTTTTCCAGTTTGTTGATGTGCTTCTTGAGATATGGACACCATACAACTGCTGCATATTCTAGTTTTAGACTCAGTCATGAACAGTTTCTTTAGTACTGCATTTCACCATCCATTTATTTAAAAGCGATTCTAAAGTTGGGAAACGTAGTATTTGCTCCTAGCAGTGTTCTTATTGTGCTCCTCTAGTGAGTCTACTATCCTTAACCACCTGTAGATCTTTCTTTATTAGTTCTTTAATTCCTTTCCATATAACTTGTAGGTTGTGTGTGACCTAGTTTCACCTATTCTATATTCCAGTACAAGGCATTTATTCACATTGAATTTATTTGCCACATTGTACTCTATACTTATTTATCCAGGTCATTTTGAAGGGCTTGAGAGTCGTCTAAGTCTCTCGTCTTCCCTAGAAGTTTAGCATCACCAGCAAATATGTTCATATAATTCTGTATTCCTTCTGGTAGATCGTTTATGTAGACAGTGAACATTACTCGTGCAAGAACTGAACCCTGTGGTACTCTTGGTATTAACACTCCTCCAGTTGGATGCATTACCTCTGATTACTCTCCTCATCTTTCTGGCAGTTAGAAAATTATTCATCCATGTCAGCAGTCTCCCTGTCACCCTTCCAGCATGTTTATGGACAACAAATATAATAAAGCATTTAGTTCTTTAATAAGCAAAAGACTGTTATAATAAAAAGTAACTACATTGCGAGTATTGTGAGAG
This sequence comes from Procambarus virginalis, assembly GCA_020271785.1. NCBI lineage: Eukaryota > Metazoa > Arthropoda > Malacostraca > Decapoda > Cambaridae > Procambarus > Procambarus virginalis. The sequence goes on along the minus strand of WNGS01063541.1, from coordinate 19,108 downwards.
CATACTTGAGGACTGGGTATACTGGGAGAGCATACTTGAGGACTGGGTATACTGGGAGAGAATACTTGAGGGCTGGGTATATTGTGAGAGCATACTTGTGGGCTGGGTATACTGTGAGAGCATACTTGAGGGCTGGGTATACTGTGAGAGCATACTTGAGGACTGGGTATACTGGGAGAGAATACTTGAGGGCTGGGTATACTGTGAGAGCATACTTGAGGGCTGGGTATACTGTGAGAGCATACTTGAGGGCTGGGTATACTGTGAGAGCATACTTGAGGGCTGGGTATACTGTGAGAGCATACTTGAGGGCTGGGTATACTGTGAGAGCATACTTGAGGACTGGGTATACTGTGAGAGCATACTTGAGAGCTGGGTATACTAGGATACTAGGAATATATTCACTGATGCCTATACACAAGGTTTGTACACATGGTTTGACTATATTGCAATAGCAAGGGACCTTACAAGCCATGCTTGCCTGCCATCCAAAATAGCAGAGCATGAATATAAGCCATTTCATTTCCTCATCCCCCTATGACAAGGCAATAGCTATGTAGGAGAAAGAATCAAAAGCCCTTCCTATAATTTAGGAATGTACAGTCTACCCATCCTTCCCTTTCATGTCTGATCTTAAGTCATCCAGGGAAAATTCTACTGGATTGGTCACTTAAGATTTTCCTTTCATGAACATTGTTGATTCATATAGTAATAAGTTTGTTTTCCCCTAGGTGCTCATATAACTTGAATCTTATTATACTCTGTATTACCTTGCAAGTTGCACAGGAAAAAAAATATATTTCACTCGCATGCTTAATTTTAGTGTTATAACAGAAAGGCTTTACAAATAATTTATCTTTTAATTATTTCTTTTACAGACTTCATTTAATAATTTGTCATTAGATGTTTATGCTTATCCAGTAAGCATAGCACTATTAATGCCGCTTCATATATCAGAACATAGTTGATGGCTATGATGGATTCTTGGGACTAGAGAGCTACAGCTGTGACACCCAGCAGGAATTGTACAATCAGCTAGCTAGCCACCTGAGCCTGCAGAACCACCCGCCCCACCAAGCGGTCAGTCTTGTAGCACTTTATTACTTGCTCCCTTTAATGAAATGGCTGCATTACTCTTCATCTGTTAATCTCTGTTCTAGCAAAGCTATTACTCCCTTTAATGAAATGGCTGCATTACTCTTCATCTGTTAATCTGTTCTAGCAAAGCTGCCACATAAATCTTCTAAACCTCTTGCACTTATATTAGAATAAGTGCACAAAATGTTGAATCTTTATTAACACATTACTGTAAACAAAACACAAGGACATAACTAAAGTAGCTATTAAAGACAAACTGAATATGTGATGTGACAATGAGAGGCACCGCTCTTGTGAAGTAATTGAGTGTTGCTGCTGAAGAATTTTGCTAGTTTATCCTTGATGTTGTACAGTATAGTGTTTATGAAGATTTTATTTTATCTACATATTTTCACCTTTTTTATTGGGGGGGGACTCTCATCCCCTCCACCCAGGAAAGTGGAAAACATAAAGAAATTTAAACATTTTGGTTCATATATTCATTTATTTTCTCCATTGATGCATTTAACTACCTCTACCTCCTGCTTGTTTTCTTGATTTTTATTATGCAAGACGGCTTCACATAGAGTAGAATTCCTGGATGTTAAGTAGCTACCCACTGTATCTTAATTAGTATAAGACTATATGAATAAACAGTTCTTAACACCTATGTAACCTTTTAGTTAAGTAATCAAGAGATGATATAAGTATTTACAAATTAACATATAAATTTGTATTGCCCTAATTTATCTTTTTGAAGGGCTAATTATGATATACTGTACATCAATTTGAAGATAAGATACATTACAGTAGAGCCAACATCTGTGATGTACATTTTGGTTATTTTCATTCTTCAGTAAAAGCCAATTTAACTGATAATTTGAAGTATTTTTGTTGGTCAATTATTCTTTAATTATTTGATTTAACATGAATAGCAAGGATATGAATGTCACTTTTTTTCCAGATGATACAAAATAACAGTAATGAGCTGTTCCGGCACAGAGGTAGACCTCCAAAAGATTCGTCTCAGATGTACTCTGAAAAGAAGATGCATCGCTGTACACATTGTAATTACTCCACACCCTGGCACTCTGTCTTCATTAGACATTGCCGTAGACACTCTGGGGAAAAGCCATTTTCTTGTGCATTTTGCCCATTTCGCTCTAGTCGCAAAAGTGTGGTAAATCGACACTGCATGAGTAAACATTCACAAATTGATGCTGTTTAAAAGTTATTGGCTTAATTTATTCATTGTTGTTGCTCTGCTGGTCTGTCATACCCCAGGTTGTGAATCCATTTATCCGGTTTGTAAGGATGTGATAAAACTGATCCTATGAGGTCTGCAGTCCTTCCGGTGACTTTGTGTGTCAAGATATATGTTAGGCAAAGCTTATTGAATTTGCATTATTTAACATTTGACTTTAGGTGATCATTCCCGATTGATTTTATAATTTTTTCAGAGAATTTATATCCTTTGCCAGTATTTTTATATTTAGAGATTGTTTACAGTATTGATGGTAGTACATGTGTTTTGTATTTATTGCATATAGTCTGTACCTCTGTTGCTTCATTAGAAGCATTTTAGTCATCCAAAACGAATATCTTATTAAAAGGTCAGTAATCACACACTTGTCTTTGATGAAATGTGTAACTTTTAATGTTTTTGATTAATACAGTACAGTCTTGTATATAAAGTGCATATATACCCATTTTTTCCATCACGTGGTTTTTGTTTAGTGACTAATAATTTAAATTGCATTAAATAATTTAACCACGCGTCGTGCAAAGAAAATCGTGATTTGGCTTCCTCCTCCCACCCACCAACTCTTGCAACCACTGCATGCACACACCCACTATCTAACCCACTCATTCTCCTCCTCTCCCATGCACATGCCCACTTTACCTTGTGGCGAGTCAGAGGATCAGGACATGGTCAGAGACCATGTCCAGGTCTCTGACCAAGTCTCCTGGTCTGTGATCTGATCAACCAGACTGTTGGATGCAGCTGCTTACAGCCTGATGTATGAATCACAGCCTGGTTGATAGGCATCCTTTGAAGGTGTTTATCGAGTTTTCTCTTGAACACCAGGAGATGCCAGCCAGTTGTGCCTCTAGTGTGTAGGGGAAGCGAGTCGAAACATTTTGGCCCTTTGATGTTGAAAAAGTTCTCTTGGCATACATATTGCACCTCTGCTTGTTAATGGGGCTATTTTGCATATCCTGCCTGCTTCCTGGTCTTGTCTAATATTTCCAAGTGCAGTGTTAGAGACAGTACCTACAATTAGTGATTATTATGTATCCCACCTGCACTTTTAGAGAATATAGCTAAAAATTTTAATTCCAATAATTTAGATGCGTTATCAATTGAATTCTAGCAGAAAAGGTTCTTTGCATGCTCTCCAGGTCTGCAATTTCTCCAGTTTTGAACAGGGCTGTTATTTTGCAGTAGTGTCTTGAAAAGTATCATTGTATGGTATCTCTTGTTTGAAAGGTTCTTGTTATCCAACCTGTCATTTTTCTTGCAGTAATAAGAGCTACTTTGCGTTCTTTAACTCCTGCACTGCGCATTGACTGGTGGTGCACATGGTGCTTTAAGGTATTTTTTAGGTATATTGAAGCATTCAAAACTTCTGTGGGTACATAGGGCTCGCATCCTGTGCCTCAGGATTCCAGTAATCGGGCATCTTCTTGAGAAATAAAAAATCATCTGCTTTCCTCAGCAAGAGCCTCAGTACTGCCAGAGCAACCGAGGCTGGTGCATGCAGCAGCTCATAGCACAGCTGCACAAGTCGGGGCCACACCATCAGGGGATGATGCATAATGAAGCAAAATAATTGCAGTTAATTATTTTATTCATTGATAGTGTCATAGATGATCCTGACTGCAGTGAAATTAGGTATGTACAGGGTTCAGTTATCAGTGGAGATAATGCTAGTTATGACTGATGATCACAGCAGGAGACACATTCACAGCCAAGGTTTCATGAATCTATACATCATGCAACATGATGTCATGTTCCTTTAGAAAATAAATATGAATCATTTTCATATGGTGTAACATCAAAAACACTTTTATTAATCTAAGACTATAATATGCATGCAACAGATATGGGCATCATATGTTTGAACCTGCAATGTTTCCACACATTTAACCAAAGACATTTAAATAATGATATAAAAACATCTTTGCAGCATCCTCCACCAGTGTTGGGCATGTGCTGTCAACAGCTGAATATTACCATACTTCCTCATTCCAAGTATGTTAGCAGGCAAATTTTTGTTTTTCCTGTGATCATGCATTTTACAGGGAATGCATTTTAACAATATTAGAATGAAATTTTTTTGGGGGGGGGACGATTTTCTGTGCACAAACGACATGTCATCTTAAACTACAGCACAGTGCAACGGTTAAAGATAGGGTTTTCTAACGATTACTCCCAGATCTATTACATTGCTTTTTCATTCTATAGTGGGATTTGACTGCATTTTATGTGGCTTCTGTTTTTATATTTTTCCATAGCACAGGGGCTGAACGTATCTTCATTAAACATATAATCTGTGGCCCATTGAAGGACCTGATTTACATCAGATTGGAGGTATGCTGTGTCCTCTATATTGCGTACTTTCATAAAACTCCGTCATTTGCAACAGATGATATGGTACTATAGTTGTATCCTTGTTTATGTCCAATGAGAATGTGAAGGTATTTGAGCAAGCACAGTATCCACTCGTCCTCCTCCCACTCGCCTATGCACATACTCACTAGCCTATTAAAATGATACAAAACCTTATGTAATTTCTTGAAAAAACTATTTTTGTGACGATTTAAATTAGATATTAATATAGCCTTATCTAAAACCCATCCAGCACTCGCCTTGCCTCGTTTCATATCCCTACCAGGGAGGAGAGTCAGCGAGGGCTCAGATTAGGGAAGACTGCAAATGTTTGCGATGTGTGAGCCAGTCCCTCAACAGGTTGGTGGAAACTCGCCACTCCTTAAGTAAGTTTATCCTCACGACCACTTTCCTAGTCTACCATCCATCCATCATCCAACAAATTCACTGCTATGTACACAAAGCTGCCCCTATTCATCCCATCCACCCACACACACACACACACACCCACCCACCACCACGATCACTTTCAAGCCAAGTAAACAATCCACAAAGGCCGTGATAAGGGTTCAAACCTTTGTCCGAGAGCATCCCAGACGCTTGCCTTAATCGACTGAGCTACGACATGGTCAAAAGGAGTTGAAACCAAAGTTCTACTGAACTTATTGGATCCTGCAGCCTCTCCAAGGCACAAACCAAGGTTTCACACGACTCTCCCCCCCATGCATTCGAGCTATGTCAATAGGCCCGTCTCCCTCTTCCGCCCTTATTTCATTACACACAGAAATCACAATTGCGTGATGCATCAATGAACAAGTCCACATATCCAATTGTGATTTCTGTGTGTAATGAAGTAGGGCGAAGAGGGAGAACGGCCTATTGACATAGCTCGAATGCATGGGGGGGGGAAGAGTTTGTGTAAAACCCTGGTTGTGCCTCGGAGAGGCTGCACGATCAATAGTTCAGTAGACTTCGGTTTCAACTCCTTTTGACCATGTCGTAGCTCAGTCGATTAAGGCAGCGTCTGGGATGCTCTCTGACAAAGGTTCGAATCCTCATCACGGCCCTTTGGATTTTACTTGATGCATCACGCAATTGTGATTTGTATGTAATCCAAGTAAATTAGGCATTATGTGCATAACTTTGGCATGATTGTGTTTGTAACCCCTTATTGTTCCGCATGTTTAGTTTATATAATGCTTTTAGAAAATAAAGTATGCCATTTTCGAGGGGCATGAGGCAGGCTTGACTGTACTGTAATGTGTAACATTTTCCATTTGGTCAAACGTACAAAGTTGTTAAATTTTATAATACTATCCAGTAGAACACTGCTATAATGTAAGTGGTGTTGATTATTTAGGCATAAGCATATTCTATTATACAATTGTTAAAGTATTTAGTGGTTGATAAAAAATTCATCTGCCAATGCAAGAACAGGGCTTTTAAATTATTGTTCATGAGAAGATATAACAATTAATCCATGTTTAGAAATGCTAGAGAGATGCTATGAAAAAATATAAATAGAATGTAAAGGCAACCATGTGCTTTATGGACACCTTGAAAATTTAAGGGAAACTATGAGCTAATTTGATGGAGAAAAATTCAACTGTGTTGTTCATACAACAACCACATACATTTGTTCAGGTTTTCATACATTTTGTTGATATGGCCAAGAAAATTGGTTATGAAGGCCCTCGGCGCCGCACCATAAACGCTCGTGCCTCCACTTTATGGCCAACTTTATTTGAACAATCCCAAAACAAGTGGTGTCCAGAAAGCATGTAGCTGTCTTATATAGTCAAGTTATAGCTGTATATATATTTTACTTTAACTTCACTCTTTGGTTACTCAACTTTTGTTTACATCATTGCTTGTTTAAATATACTGAAAATTGTTAAAATATATATCATTAAAACTTACTGTGGAATGTGTTATCCAGACCACATATCTACCCATGGAGTGTACTACAAACTAACAAAATTTGCCTCATGCAAATGCAGATAGTGTTTATCTAGTTAGGAGATTTTACTCAAATTATTTTAAGATATAGAATAAATGCTTTTGTGCTAGCAGGCATATCTTATGACCTTTCTTCTACATACATGTAGTACATTATGTTTATCCTGTACATGCTACATAAAATTATTTACAATATTATGTAACTGAAAAGTAGGTTTCCAATTTGTACGCTTGAAGGAGAGGGGGAAAAGGATCACATGTTATTGTTAGTAGTTTAACTAGTATAGTTTGTCATTATGAAGTCCAGGGTAGATCCATAAATAGTGTGTACACCACTTTGCATCTAATGTACTTTAAATATTATAAAATTTGATATAGCATGTGGGATATTTTATAATACAAACATTTATATATTGTTTTTTATTGTAATGTTGGTGAATAGTCTTAACATGTGTGTTCATGTGTCACAACTCATTCAATATATTGTTCCATCTCAAGACTCCTTGCTGTAAAAATTATATCAGTGCTTCACAGGCACAGTTCTTCCTTTTGGTATAATTTATAATTATATATAAAAGAAATCCTTACCATACAGGGAACAGAAAAGGTTTTAAATTATAAACATTTCTATCAATTAAACAATATGCTATTTTTTTACATAAATGTACAACAACATAAAATATGGCACTTTTAAATGACATACTACATTTGGAAATTATGCTTGGAATTCCCTTTTTACTAACATATGTTGCAAACAAAATTATGAGTGCCTGTGAAGAAGAGTGGATTTCCACAACTGTTTAATGTGGCATGATTAGTTCAGTGTCTATCCTTCAATGCCAACCAGGAGTGCATAATATCATGTAATCTATAATAATGAGGGTAGATCAAGCATGTCTTTGTGAAAATAGAGCTGCTACGAATGATTATTACACAATGGACTTTCAATGGGTACATAGAGATTAGCCAAGGACAATGAAACATTGCAAGTAGAGAAATGTTAGGAAAGGGTAGCCATCCTATGAAGCTAGAAGTGTGTGATTTTGTGCCATCTGGCAGAGGCGAGAAGGTTAATATGTCAGATCACCAGCTTACAACCAACAGAAATCTATGACATTTTAGTGACAGTACGACCTACATCACCAGGATGATGATATCAGCTTTTTAACCAAGGAGCTTGGTAAAATACCTACACCTGATTAGCCTGTTGTGAAAAAGCTTCAGCCAGAAGCACAATTGAGGTAATTCTGTAACCAAAAAAGGATTATTCATTATGCCACCAAGCTCAAATGTTGTAAAAGAGTAAAATATCTTGTCTTGCAGATGCCCAGAATCATGGCCTTGAAATTATAGATGCAAGTTATCAAGCAAATTACCAAGCACCCCAAGGTGGTAAGAATAGATAGACGTGTCCCAAAGTGTTCACATGATAATGGTCCATCTAAGTTATTACTGATATTCAAAGCTTAGAAAAGTACTACCCACCATCGCACCATTATAAAGCATTGCCACACACATTGCATGTTTGCCACTGTATAGTTGTGAAAGGGAATGAGATTTCAGCCACATGAACAACATCTGTGTGTTACCCACCAATGAGAGAACCTACATATAAGCGTGTGAAATGACAAAAATTGGTTGCTGAACGTGTTACCCACTAAACACCTCTTCATCACTCATCAACCATGTTTATCAGGGGAATGTTGTATTTAGCTATGCATCATCCCAAGAAGGCTGCCATGTGCAGCTTATACCTAGGAGATCTACATGACTGAGTACCCGTGTAGAGTGAGCAAGTGTGAATGAGGGCCCAGCCACCATAAGTACAGTATTGTGTTTTATTGAGAGATTACACATTTAGCTACCAACTAGATATTGCATAATTTTTCATAATTATTACTTATCCATTAACAAGGGTACTGAGGTTTATTGTGGCATGAATAAATTAATCTATCCATCTTGAGAACTGCTCGAATGTGAACTGAATAGGATAAAGAAAATTAATAGACATGTATAAATATATTTTGAAGTCGCTTTTGATACTGCAATGGTATTGGCTCCAGATAAGTATTGTACCGAATTTTCCCCTTTCATGAATACAGTATCGTGTATATATACGTATACACAACAACTATTAGTGAGGGCACCAAGCCGGGAAACTATGTTGCAACCATCAAAGCCACAGGATATTACAAGGTGCTAAATATCAATAAGGATGCCAAGTGAGAACAATATCAAAGGTATTGGACTTGCCAAGTACTGTACTCTATCAAGGGATAAATTACCACCAGGGACAGTCCTGAAAATCAGAACATTCAACAAGGAGATTGACCATAAAAGGAACAATGCAGTTCGGACAATAATGAGCAGGGTGACGCTCCATTAAGCATCAACCCAACCAAGTTATTTCTTTAGAAACGATGCAAGATGGAAATATAGTAAGTGTTCAGGAAGACTTTGCTTTCGCATTCAGAACAATGAGCTATTCATTAGCTCTTGGCCCCGATCCTTCTGAAAATAGTACATTTATCCGAGTCTTGCATTAGTCAAATATGAACACCATCAAGAGTAAGTGTACATGTACCGAAAGGTGTAGTCATGCTACCTGCGCTCAAGGTTTAGAGAGCACATTTTATGAACTGAAATATTCTTTAGTTATGATGCTATAATTTCTGGTATCCATGTGGAATATATACAAATTAGTAACAACAACTAAAATAAGCTCACACAATTATCCTAAAATATTGGTTCTAGAGCTATTTATTAGCTGACAATTTTATTCTAAATCAACTAATCAGTCACAAATTAAAAAAAATTCAGCTACTTGCTATAAACAAATACTGCTACCATTCAAGATGTACAGGATACTTTCCATCAAGACACGCAGTACAATGGCCGGATGGTGTACAATTTTTACTGACGACACCATCCTTCACTGCCTTCACCAGGCCATCAATACTCAGGTATGCCAAGCTGTCTGCTCCTGGAAAACAAACAAATTAATTAGGTCTATATAAATGCCTTTGTATACACAGGAACTCTCAGTTTCTATAAAATATATAATCTATACATTATTCACATGGTCTAATACAAACATGAGATTATCTTGTGGATATTTTGCTACTGTGATGGTACTTTACACTTTCCCAGGAATAACTACAAAGCCATCACCACTCTGGGAAAGGTCTGTGGTCAAGGATGTGCAAAGCTCAAAGCATGGTGAGGGAGTTTACATCTCTTGTAGCTTCTATCTCGCAGGGGAAGGCTTCACTCTGTCTCTAACTAGTCACTTGGACTAAGGTCTACCTCACTTTTGACTTCTCTGGGTTCAGTCCTGAATGTGGCTAACATTTGTATTAGATTCCCAGTTATCATATGTTTCAGACCAAATAGCATGAGATATTTTGAGCTTTAAACTATTTCATTCAGATATTGGAAAATAATATAATTTACTCAAAGTTTATTAGTGCAGGCTAGTAGACTTTACTCTTATCCCATTTTTTTTTCTTTGATTCCACGTACAACTACCCTTTGTGGTGGGGATATAGGATGAAGAGGGATAGAGGAAGAGCCAGAGCATAAGCTATGAAAGCTACTGTAGTGGAGCCAAGGAATGAGTGGTTCAATAAACCAAACACTTGCAAATTCCTGTGCACTACTAATATTTAAGAATTTAATAAATTTGCAATATTAGTAGTGCACAGGAATTTGCAAGTGTTTGGTTTATTGAACCACTCATTCCTTGGCTCCACTACAGTAGCTTTCATAGCTTATGCTCTGGCTCTTCCTCTCTCCCTCTTCATCCTATATCCCCACCACAAAGGGTAGTTGTACGTGGAATCAAAGAAAAAAAAATGGGATAAGAGTAAAGTCTACTAGCCTGCACTAATAAACTTTGAGTAAATTATATTATTTTCCAATATCTGAATGAAATAGTTAAAGCTCAAAATATCTCATGCTATTTGGTCTGAAACATATGATAACTGGGAATCTAATACAAATGTTAGCCACATTCAGGACTGAACCCAGAGAAGTCAAAAGTGAGGTAGACCTTAGTCCAAGTGACTAGTTAGAGACAGAGTGAAGCCTTCCCTGCCGAGATAGAAGCTACAAGAGATTAACTCCCTCACCATGCTTTGAGCTTTGCACATCCTTGACCACAGACCTTTCCCAGAGTGGTGAGGCTTTGTAGTATTCCTGGGAAAGTGTAAAGTACCATCACAGTAGCAAAATATCCACAAGATAATCTCATGTTTGTATTAGACCATGTGAATAATGTATAGATTATATATTTTATAGAAACTGAGAGTTCCTGTGTATACAAAGGCATTTATATTAGACCTAATTAATTTGTTTGTTTTCCAGGAGCCGACAGCTTGGCATACCTGAGTATTGATGGCCTGGTGAAGGCAGTGAAGGATGGTGTCGTCAGTAAAAATTGTACACCATCCGGCCATTGTACTGCGTGTCTTGATGGAAAGTATCCTGTACATCTTGAATGGTAGCAGTATTTGTTTATAGCAAGTAGCTGAATTTTTTAATTTGTGACTATTAGTTGATTTAGAATAAAATTGTCAGCTAATAAATAGCTCTAGAACCAATATTTTAGGATAATTGTGTGAGCTTATTTAGTTGTTGTTACTAATTTGTTATATATTCCACATGGATACCAGAAATTATAGCATCATAACTAAAGAATATTTCAGTTCATAAAATGTGCTCTCTAAACCTTGAGCGCAGTAGCATGACTACACCTTTCGGTACATGTACACTTACTCTTGATGGTGTCATATTTGACTAATGCAAGACTCGGATAAATGTACTATTTTCAGAAGGATCGGGGCCAAGAGCTAATGAATAGCTCATTGTTCTGAATGCAAAGCAAAGTCTCCTACACTTACTATATTATCCATCTTGCATCGTTTCTAAAGAAATAACTTGGTTGGGTTGATGCTTAATGGAGCGTCACCTGCTCATTATTGTCCGACTGCATTGTTCCTTTTATGGTCAATCTCCTTGTTGAATGTTCTGATTTTCAGGACTGTCCCTGGTGGTAATTTATCCCTTGATAGAGTACAGTACTTGGCAAGTCCAATACCTTTGATATTGTTCTCACTTTGGCATCCTTATTGATATTTAGCACCTTGTAATATCCTGTGGCTTTGATGGTGCAACATAGTTCCCGGCTTGGTGCCCTCACTAATTAGTTGTGTATACGTATATATACACGATACTGTATTCATGAAAGGGGAAAATTCGGTACAATACTTATCTGGAGCCAATACCATTGCAGTATCAAAAGCGACTTCAAAATATATTTATACATGTCTATTAATTTCTTTATCCTATTCAGTTCACATTCGAGCAGTTCTCAAGATGGATAGATTAATTTATTCATGCACAATAAACCTCAGTACCTTGTTAAATGGATAAGTATAATTATGAAAAATTATGCAATATCTAGTTGGTAGCTAAATGTGTAATCTCTCAATAAAACACAATACTGTACTTATGGGGCTGGGCCCTCATTCACACTTGCTCACTCTACACGGGTACTCAGTCATGTAGATCTCCTAGGTTAAGCTGCACATGGCAGCCTTCTTGGGATGATGCATAGCTAAATACAACATTCCCTGATGAAACATGGTTGATGATGATGAAGAGTGTTTAGTGGGTAACACGTTCAGCAACCAATTTTTGTCATTTCACACGCTTATATGTAGGTTCTCTCATTGGTGGTAACACACAGATGTTGTTCATGTGGCTGAAATCTCATTCCCTTCACAACTATCAGTGGCAAACATGCAATGTGTGTGGCAATGCTTTATAATGGTGCGATGGTGGGTAGTACTTTTCTAAGCTTTGAATATCAGTAATAACTTAGATGGACCATTATCATGTGAACACTTTGGGACACGGTCTATCTATTCTTACCACCTTGGGGTGCTTGGTAATTTGCTTGATAACTTGCATCTATAATTTCAAGGCCATGATTCTGGGCATCTGCAAGACAAGATATTTTACTCTTTTACAACATTTGAGCTTGGTGGCATAATGAATAATCCTTTTTTGGTTACAGAATTACCTCAATTGTGCTTCTGGCTGAAGCTTTTTCACAACAGGGCTAATCAGGTGTAGGTATTTTACCAAGTTCCTGTGGTAAAAGCTGATATCATCATCCTGGTGATGTAGGTCGTACTGTCACTAAAATGTCATAGATTTCTGTTGGTTGTAAGCTGGTGATCTGACATATTAACCTCTCGCCTCTGCCAGAGGCACAAAATCACACACTTCTAGCTTCATAGGATGGCTACCCTTTCCTAACATTTCTCTACTTGCAATGTTCATTGTCCTTGGCTAATCTCTATGTACCCATTGAAAGTCCATTGTGTAATAATCATTCGTGCAGCTCTATTTTCACAAAGACATGCTTGATCTACCCTCATTATTATAGATTACATGATATTATGCACTCCTGGTTGGCATTGAAGGATAGACACTGAACTAATCATGCCACATTAAAGTTGTGGAAATCCACTTCTTCACAGGCACTCATAATTTTGTTTGCAACATATGTTAGTAAAAAGGGAATTCCAAGCATAATTTCCAAAATGTAGTATGTCATTTAAAAGTGCCATATTTTATGTTGTTGTACATTTATGTAAAAAAATAGCATATTGTTTAATTGATAAAATGTTTATAATTTAAAACCTTTTACTGTTCCCTGTATGAGTAAGGATTTCTTTATATATAATTATAAATTATACCAAAAGGAAGAACTGTGCCTGTGAAGCACTGATATAATTTTTACAGCAAGGAGTCTTGAGATGGAACAATATATTGAATGAGTTGTGACACATGAACACACATGTTAAGACTATTCACCAACATTTACAATAAAAAAAATATATAAATGTTTGTATTATAAAAATATCCCACATGCTATATCAAATTTTATAATATTTAAAGTACATTAGATGCAAAGTGGTGTACACACTATTTATGGATCTACCATGGACTTCATAATGACAAACTATACTAGTTAAACTACTAACAATAACATGTGATCCTTTTCCCCCTCTCCTTCAAGCGTACAAATTGGAAACCTACTTTTCAGTTACATAATATTGTAAATATTTTATGTAGCATGTACAGGATAAACATAATGTACTACATGTATGTAGAAGAAAGGTCATAAGATATGCCTGCTAGCACAAAAGCATTTATTCTATATCTTAAAATAATTTGAGTAAAATCTCCTAACTAGATAAACAATATCTGCATTTGCATGAGGCAATTTTGTTATTTGTATACACTCCATGGGTAGATATGTGGTCTGGATAACACATTCCACAGTAAGTTTTAATGAATATATTTTTAACAATTTTCAGTATATTTAAACAAGCAATGATGTAAACAAAAGTTGAGTAACAAAAGAGTGAAGTTAAAGTAAAATATATATACAGCTATAACTTGACTATATAAGACAGCTACATGCTTTCTGGACACCACTTGTTTTGGGATTGTTCAAATAAATTGGCCATAAAGTGGAGGCACGACGTTTATGGTGCGGCGCCGAGGCCTTCATACCAATTTTCTTGGCCATATCAACAAAATGTATGAAAACCTGAACAAAATGTATGTGTGTTGTATGAACAACACAGTTGAATTTTTCTCCATCAAATTAGCTCATAGTTTCCCTTAAATTTTCAAGGTGTCCATAAAGCACATGGTTGCCTTTACATTCTATTTATATTTTTTCATAGCATCTCTCTAGCATTTCTAAACATGGATTAATTGTTATATCTTCTCATGAACAATAATTTAAAAGCCCCTGTTCTTGCATTGGCAGATGAATTTTTTATCAACCACTAAATACTTTAACAATTGTATAATAGAATATGCTTATGCCTAAATAATCAACACCACTTACATTATAGCAGTGTTCTACTGGATAGTATTATAAAATTTAACAACTTTGTACGTTTGACCAAATGGAAAATGTACACATTACAGTAAGTCAAGCCTGCCTCATGCCCCTCGAAAATGCATACTTTATTTCTAAAAATGCATTATATAAACTAAACATGCGGAACAATAAGGTTACAAACACAATCATGCCAAAGTTATGCACTATGCATAATTTACTTGGATTACATACAAATCACAATTGCGTGATGCATCAAGTAAAATCCAAGGGCCGTGATGAGGATTCGAACCTTTGTCGAGAGCATCCCAGACGCTCGCCTTAATCGACTGAGCTACGACATGTCAAAAGGAGTTGAAACCGAAGTTCTACTGAACTTATTGGATCGTGCACCTCTCCGAGGCACAACAGTGGTTTTACACAACTCTTCCCCCCCCCATGCATTCGAGCTATGTTAATGCCGTTCTCCTCTTCGCCCTTACTTCATTACACACAGAAATCACAATTGGATATGTGACTTGTTCATTTGATGCATCACGCAATTGTGATTCTGTTGTAATGAATAAGGCGAAGAGGGAGAACGGCCTATTGACATAGCTCGAATGCATGGGGGGAGAGTCGTGTGAAACCTTGGTTGTGCCTTGGAGAGGCGCAGGATCCAATAAGTTCAGTAGAACTTTGGTTTCAACTCCTTTTGACCATGTCGTAGCTCAGTCGATTAAGGCAGCGTCTGGGATGCTCTCGGACAAAGGTTTGAACCCTTATCACGGCCTTTGTGGATTTGTTTACTTGGATTGAAAGTGATCGTGGTGGTGGGTGGGTGCTGTGTGTGTGTGTGTGGGTGGATGGGATGAATATGGGCAGCTTTGTGTACATAGCAGTGAATTTGTTGGATGATGGATGGATGGTAGACTAGGAAAGTGGTCGTGAGGATAAACTTACTTAAGGAGTGGCGAGTTTCCACCAACCTGTTGAGGGACTGGCTCACACATCGCAAACATTTGCAGTCTTCCCTAATCTGAGCCTCGCTGACTCTCCCTCCCTGGGTAGGGATATGAAACGAGGCAAGGCGAGTGCTGGATGGGTTTTAGATAAGGCTATATTAATATCTAATTTAAATCGTCACAAAAATAGTTTTTTCAAGAAATTACATAAGGTTTTTGTATCATTTAATAGGCTAGCGAGTATGTGCATAGGCGAGTGGAGGAGGACGAGTGGATACTGTGCTTGCTCAAATACTTCACATTCTCATTGGAATAAACAAGGATACAACTATAGTACCATATCATCTGTTGCAAATGACGGAGTTTTATGAAAGTACGCAATATAGAGGACACAGCATACCTCCAATCTGATGTAAATCAGGTCCTTCAATGGGCCACAGATTATATGTTTAATGAAGATACGTTTCAGCCCCTGTGCTATGGAAAAATATAAAAACGAAGCCACATAAAACATCAAATCCACTATAGAATGAAAAAGCAATGTAATAGATCTGGGAGTAATCGTTAGAAAACCCTATCTTTAACCGTTGCACTGTGCTGTAGTTTAAGATGACATGTCGTTTGTGCACAGAAAATCGTCCCCCCCAAAAAAATTTCATTCTAATATTGTTAAAATGCATTCCCTGTAAAATGCATGATCACAGGAAAACAAAAATTTGCCTGTAACATACTTGGAATGAGGAAGTATGTTAATATTCAGCTGTTGACAGCACATGCCCAACACTGGTGGGGATGCTGCAAAGATTGTTTTTATATAATTATTTAAATGTCTTTGGTTAAATGTGTGGAACATTGCCAGGTAAAACATATGATGCCCATATCTTGTTGCATGCATATATAGTCTTAGATAATAAAAGTTTTTGATGTTACACCATATGAAAATGATTCATATTATTTTCTAAAGGAACATGACATCAGTTGCATGATGTATAGATTCATGAAACCTTGGCTGTGAATGTGTCTCCTGCTGTGATCATCAGTCATAACTAGCTTATCTCCACTGATAACTGAACCCGTACATACCTAAATTTCACTGCAGTCAGGATCATCTATGACACTATCAATGAATAAAATAATTAACTGCAATTATTTGCTTCATTATGCATCATCCCCTGATGGTGTGGCCCCGACTTGTGCAGCTGTGCTATGAGCTGCTGCATGCACCAGCCTCGGTTGCTCTGGCAGTACTGAGGCTCTTGCTGAGGAAGCAGATGATTTTTTATTTCTCAAGAAGATGCCCGATTACTGGAATCCTGAGGCACAGGATGCGAGCCCTATGTACCCACAGAAGTTTTGAATGCTTCAATATACCTAAAAAATACCTTAAGCACCATGTGCACCACCAGTCAATGCGCAGTGCAGGAGTTAAAGAACGCAAAGTAGCTCTTATTACTGCAAGAAAAATGACAGGTTGGATAACAAGAACCTTTCAAACAAGAGATACCATACATGATACTTTTCAAGACCTACTGCAAAATAACAGCCCTGTTCAAAACTGGAGAAATTGCAGACCTGGAGAGCATGCAAGAACCTTTTCTGCTAGAATTCAATTGATAACGCATCTAAATTATTGAATTAAAATTTTTAGCTATATTCTCTAAAAGTGCAGGTGGGATACATAATAATCACTAATTGTAGGTACTGTCTCTAACACTGCACTTGGAAATATTAGACAAGACCAGGAAGCAGGCAGGATATGCAAAATAGCCCCATTAACAAGCAGAGGTGCAATATGTATGCCAAGAGAACTTTTCAACATCAAAGGGCCAAATGTTTCGACTCGCTTCCCCTACACACTAGAGGCACAACTGGCTGGCATCTCCTGGTGTTCAAGAGAAAACTCGATAAACACCTTCAAAGGATGCCTATCAACCAGGCTGTGATTCATACATCAGGCTGTAAGCAGCTGCATCCAACAGTCTGGTTGATCAGATCACAGCCGGAGACTTGGTCAGAGACCGGACATGGTCTCTGACCATGTCCTGATCCTCTGACTCGCCACAAGGTAAAGTGGGCATGTGCATGGGAGAGGAGGAGAATGAGTGGGTTAGATAGTGGGTGTGTGCATGCAGTGGTTGCAAGAGTTGGTGGGTGGGAGGAGGAAGCCAAATCACGATTTTCTTTGCACGACGCGTGGTTAAATTATTTAATGCAATTTAAATTATTAGTCACTAAACAAAAACCACGTGATGGAAAAAATGGGTATATATGCACTTTATATACAAGACTGTACTGTATTAATCAAAAACATTAAAAGTACACATTTCATCAAAGACAAGTGTGTGATTACTGACCTTTTAATAAGATATTCGTTTTGGATGACTAAAATGGCTTCTAATGAAGCAACAGAGGTACGACTATATGCAATAAATACAAAACACATGTACTACCATCAATACTGTAAACAATCTTAAATATAAAAATACTGGCAAAGGATATAAATTCTCTGAAAAAATTAAAAATCAATCGGGAAGATCACCTAAAGTCAAATGTTAAATAATGCAAATCAATAAGCTTTGCCTAACATATATCTTGACACACAAAGTCACCGAAGGACTGCAGACCTCATAGGATCAGTTTTATCACATCCTTACAAACCGGATAAATGGATTCACAACCTGGGGTATGACAGACCAGCAGAGCAACAACAATGAATAATTAAGCCAATAACTTTTAAACAGCATCAATTTGTGAATGTTTACTCATGCAGTGTCGATTTACCACACTTTTGCGACTAGAGCGAAATGGGCAAAATGCACAAGAAAATGGCTTTTCCCCAGAGTGTCTACGGCAATGTCTAATGAAGACAGAGTGCCAGGGTGTGGAGTAATTACAATGTGTACAGCGATGCATCTTCTTTTCAGAGTACATCTGAGACGAATCTTTTGGAGGTCTACCTCTGTCGCCGGAACAGCTCAGTACTGTTATTTTGTATCATCTGGAAAAAAAAGTGACATTCATATCCTTGCTATTCATGTTAAATCAAATAATTAAAGAATAATTGACCAACAAAAATACTTCAAATTATCAGTTAAATTGGCTTTTACTGAAGAATGAAAATAACCAAAATGTACATCACAGATGTTGGCTCTACTGTAATGTATCTTATCTTCAAATTGATGTACAGTATATCATAATTAGCCCTTCAAAAAGATAAATTAGGGCAATACAATTTATATGTTAATTTGTAAATACTTATATCATCTCTTGATTACTTAACTAAAAGGTTACATAGGTGTTAAGAACTGTTTATTCATATAGTCTTATACTAATAGATACAGTGGGTAGCTACTTAACATCCAGGAATTCTACTCTATGTGAAGCCGTCTTGCATAATAAAAATCAAGAAAACAAGCAGGAGGTAGAGGTAGCTAAATGCATCATGGAGAAATATAATGAATATATGAACCAAAATGTTTAAATTTCTTTATGTTTTCCACTTTCCTGGGTGGAGGGGATGAGAGTCCCCCCCCAATAAAAAAGGTGAAAATATGTAGATAAAATAAAATCTTCATAAACACTATACTC
>WNGS01063534.1:136263-148828 GCA_020271785.1 Procambarus virginalis | reverse complement strand
TTTGTGAACTTAATTGTAGGCTCGTAGAGACATGCTGAGCTGAGGCGAAGTTGATCTTTGCTGTTTATACTCACAACAAATGTTAGTCTTTTTTTGTCAGGAGGCGGAAGGCAGTGGCGAGGATGCTGAAAACTTGAGCAGGGAGCAGGATACAAGTCTGAGTAGGGGGGATATAGCTCGGTGGGTTTGGACTTGGTACAAACATTGAGATCCAGGTACTCTCCTAGAGATCCAGGTACTCTCCTAGAGATCCAGGTACTCTCCTAGAGATCCAGGTACTCTCCTAGAGATCCAGGTACTCTCCTAGAGATCCAGGTACTCTCCTGGAGATCCAGGTACTCTCCTAGAGATCCAGGTACTCTCCTAGAGATCCAGGTACTCTCCTAGAGATCCAGGTACTCTCCTGGAGATCCAGGTACTCTCCTAGAGATCCAGGTACTCTCCTAGAGATCCAGGTACTCTCCTAGAGATCCAGGTACTCTCCTAGAGATCCAGGTACAGTCCAGGTAGTGGCACTGTGTTCCTGGTGCCCATGTGCGTGGCACAGGGGACTCGGGTCTCAAGCAGCTGGGAGGAGTTGAGTCGCTTCACGTCAACTCAGCCATAGTGCGAGGTGGGCAGGGGCGAGACTCATGTTCTGGCTAAGATGGCTTCTCTGATTGAGGTAGAGATCAAGAGGTCGATTTCAGCATCTTGAGTGTAGTAGAGCAGGCATGTCAAACTGAGGGCCCCCGAGGGCCATATGGGCCACATTTGTGTTGTCATGAGGGCCACACACCACAACTGAGGGCCCCCGAGGGCCATATGGGCCACATTTGTGTTGTCATGAGGGCCACACACCATAACTGAGAGCCCCCGAGGGCCATATGGGCCACATTTGTGCTGTCATGAGGGCCACACACCACAACTGAGGGCCCCCGAGGGCCATGCCACAACTGAGGGCCCCCGAGGGCCATATGGGCCACATTTGTGTTGTCATGAGGGCCACACACCACAACTGAGGGCCCACGAGGGCCATATGGGCCACATTTGTGTTGTCATGAGGGCCACATACCACAACTGAGGGCCCCCGAGGGCCATATGGGCCACATTTGTACTGTCATGAGGGCCACACACCACAACTGAGGGCCCCCGAGGGCCATATGGGCCACATTTGTGTTGTCATGAGGGCCACACACCACAACTAATTGAAGTCATTTCATAACAATTATTACAGACTATTTGTACTGTTTAAACTTAGAAACATCAATGTGCATAAAAATGGTCTAGCGGCTCGCATCATTCATGCATGCAAAATAATGAAGTAGTTTAACAAAAAAAAGCACCGAAAACTGTAAACGGCAACATAGACTTCTATGCAACAGCAACAAATACATTGTACAAAAATTTCAACAGTTCAAAATGAACATTTATTTATGACTATTCAATATTTTTTAGTGTTTTGTCCTGAGGCTTGACACGTCTTTTTAACGACAATGTTTGCCATGTCTGGTTGACATGTGTGTGCTGCTCCCTGTCTGGTCAGAAATGACAAGTGATGATCAGTCAGCATTCTTCTCTGAAAATTTTTTGTGGATTTCTTGAAGGAAAACAACTGTTGACACACACAGGTCGAACTCAACATTGCCATAATCCCTGTGGCAAACTTTCTAATGTTTTAACCTTTTCAGAAAGGTATGAAAAGAAGCCAGATAACCCCACTTCAA
This sequence comes from Procambarus virginalis, assembly GCA_020271785.1. NCBI lineage: Eukaryota > Metazoa > Arthropoda > Malacostraca > Decapoda > Cambaridae > Procambarus > Procambarus virginalis. The sequence continues at coordinate 147,122 of WNGS01063534.1, read as the reverse complement.
GATACGTCGCTCTGAGTGTAGAATCCGACAGCATTTCTAATCTGCAGGCTTTTTTCTGCCTTGGTAACATCACAGGTGAATGGCGCTGCTGAGAATAATGAAAAGTGGTGTTCAAAAGATGAGAAATCACGAAATCTTTCCTGAAATTCCTTTGACAATAATTCCAGGTGACTGTCATACTTAGCACAGCTACGAACACACTCATTATTTGCAGTTTGTCAGCTCTTTGCACTTAGAAAAAATGAACTAAATTTTAATTTGACAACTGTGACTTCCATAAACTTAGTTTTCTAATGAAGCACTTGATGAATGAATGCACTTCCTAATGCATTCCATTTGTCAACCACTCTGACACTAAAAAAGTTCTTTCTAATATCTCTGTGGCTCATTTGGGCACTCAGTTTCCACCTGTGTCCCCTAGTGCGTGTGCCCCTTGTGTTAAATAGCCTGTCTTTATCAACCCTGTCGATTCCCTTGAGAATCTGGAATGTGGTGATCATGTCCCCCCTAACTCTTCTGTCTTCCAACGAAGTGAGGTTTAATTCCGTAGTCTCTCCTCGTAGCTCATACCTCTCAGCTCTGGTACTAGTCTGGTGGCAAACCTTTGAACCTTTTCCAGTTTAGTCTTATGCTTGACTAGATATGGACTCCATGCTGGAGCCGCATACTCCAGGATTGGTCTGACATATGTGGTATATAATGTTCTGAAAGATTCCTTACACAAGTTTCTAAAGGCCGTTCTTATGTTAGCCAACCTGGCATATGCTGCTGATGTTATCCTCTTGATATGAGCTTCAGGGGACAGGTCTGGCGTGATATCAACCCCCAGGTCTTTCTCTCTCTCTGACTCTTGAAGTATTTCATCTCCCAAATGATACCTTGTATCTGGTCTCCTGCTTCCTACCCCTATCTTCATTACATTACATTTGCTTGGGTTAAACTCTAACAGCCATTTGTTCGACCATTCCTGCAGCTTGTCCAGGTCTTCTTGAAGCCTCAAGCTGTCCTCCTCTGTCTTAATCCTTCTCATAATTTTGGCGTCGTCAGCAAACATTGAGAGGAATGAGTCTATACCCTCTGGGAGATCATTTACGTATATCAGAAACAGGATAGGTCCAAGTACAGAGCCCTGTGGGACTCCACTGGTGACTTCACGCCATTCTGAGGTCTCACCCCTCACTGTAACTCTCTGCTTCCTATTGCTTAGGTACTCCCTTATCCACTGGAGCGCCCTACCAGTTACTCCTGCCTGTTTCTCCAGCTTATGCATCAACCTTTTATGGGGTACTGTGTCAAAGGCTTTCCGACAGTCCAAAAAAATGCAGTCCGCCCATCCCTCTCTTTCTTGCTTAATCTTTGTCACCTGATCGTAGAATTCTATCAAGCCTGTAAGGCAAGATTTACCCTCCCTGAACCCATGTTGATGGGTTGTCACGAAGTCTCTTCTCTCCAGATGTGTTACTAGGTTTTTTCTCACATTCTTCTCCATCACCTTGCATGGTATACAAGTTAAGGACACTGGCCTGTAGTTCAGTGCCTCTTGTCTGTCACCCTTTTTGTATATTGGTACTACATTAGCAGTCTTCCATATTTCTGGTAGGTCTCCCGTTTCCAGTGACCTACTATACACTATGGAGAGTGGCAAGCAAAGTGCTCCTGCACACTCTTTCAATACCCATGGCGAGATTCCATCCGGCCCAACAGCTTTTCTCACATCCAGCTCCAATAGGTGCTTCTTGACCTCATCTCTTGTAATTTCGAACCTTTCCAAGGTCACCTGGTTTGCTGCCACCTCTCCTAGCGCCGTGACTTCTCCTGTTCTATTGTAAAGACCTCCTGGAACCTTTTGTTGAGTTCTTCACACACCTCTTTGTCATTCTCTGTGTACCTGTCCTCGCCCACACTAAGTTTCATCACCTGTTCCTTCACTGTTGTCTTCCTCCTGATGTGACTGTGTAGTAGCTTTGGTTCGGTCTTGGCTTTATTAGCTATATCATTTTCATACCTTTTCTCAGCTGCTCTTCTCACACTAACATACTCGTTCCTGGTTCTCTGGTATCTCTCTCTACTTTCTGGTGTTCTGTTATTACGGAAGTTCCTCCATGCCCTTTTGTTCAGCTCCTTTGCTTTCATACATTTCCTATTAAACCACGGATTCTTCCTTTGCTTCTCTGTTTTTTCCTGTCGGGCTGGGACAAACCTGCTTACAGCCTCCTGACATTTTTGGGTGACATAGTCCATCATGTCTTGTACGGACTTGGTTCCGAGTTCTGTGTCCCAATGTATATCCCATAGGAATTTATTCATCTCCTCATAGTTTCCCTTTCGGTACGCCAGCCCTTTGTTTTCCAGTTCTTTTTTGGGGTGATAATTCCTAGCTCAACCAGGTACTCAAAGCTCAATACACTATGATCACTCATTTCCAGAGGAGCTTTCAACTTAACTTCCCTTATATCCGACTCATTTAGGGTAAATATCAGATCAAGCAAGGCTGGTTCATCCCCTCCTCTCATTCTTGTCGGTCCCTTGACGTGTTAAGTTAGAAAGTTTCTTGTTGCCACATCCAGCAGCTTAGCTCTCCATGTGTCTGGGCCTCCGTGTGGGTCTCTGTTCCCCCAATCTATCTTCCCATGGTTGAAGTCTCCCATGATTAGTAGTCTGGATCCGTTCCTGCTAGCCACAGAAGCTGCTCTCTCTATTATATTGATGGTGGCCAAGTTGTTTCTATCATATTCCTGTCTAAACACGGAATGATGAAGTATGATGGATGTGTGTTGGTTATGGTGTTGATGGTCTTAAGAAGGTCGCTCGTGGTGAACGATTGGTCGTTCCGGAGGCGAACCCTCACTTTGTACATCACGGTTGAATGTTGCCCCATCTACGGGTCGCCGTAGTCTTGGATGACGTCCGGAGTGGCAGAGAGAACTGGCGAGCGTGCAGTGAAAATTATATTTGCGGCCGAGGTTATGATCGTGGTGGTGGTACATGTGGTGGTGGTGGTACATGTGGTGGTGGTGGTACATGTGGTGGAGGTGGTCCATGTGGCGGAGGTGGTCCATGTGGTGGAGGTGGTACATGTGGTGGAGGCAGGTTGTGGTTAGTAGTGGTACATGTGGTGGAGGCAGGTTATGATTGGTGGTGGTAGTGGTGTTACAGGCACTTACCTACCTATCATTGTCTACGAGTGAGTAAGGTCTAGCTCATTATGCCCTGCCCACTAGCCTTTTTTGTACCTATTGAGTTATATTTTCGATATTCTGAGGTTCAAATTATTTGTCGAATCTGGCCTTAAAGTTGTGGATGGAGGTGGCCCCCTCAACTTCTTTCAGGGCACTCCACTTCACCACCCGTACACGGTGCGAGTATTTCCTTACATTTCTTCAGCTCATTTGCGTTTCTAGCTTCCAACTGTGTCATCTTGTCCTATTTTCTCTCAATTTGAATAGGCTATCCTTGTCCACCTTGTCTATTCATAACAGTATCTTAATATGTTGTAATCATATTCTCACTAAACTTCTCCTTTAGATTTTCAGATTTAGTTTCACTAGCCTATCCTCATAGTTTAACCCCCCTCTGTTAGCTCTGGAATAATCTTGTTGTAAATTTTGTACTTTTTTAATTTTTAATTTCATGCTTCACAAAGTATAGATTCCATGCCGGTGCAGCATATTCCAATATTGTCTAACAATATTGTGTGGATTATCTGAAGAAGAGTTGGTCTCCTTGAGATATTTACTCTATTCGCTCCACTGACTTTCTATGCTTTCTCACCATGGTGCTCCATGATTTCACCTTGCTCTCTCCCTAGATGACTTCACCTAGATATACTCTCCTAGATTCTAAATTCTAGGTTCTAGCGTAGGTTGTAAGGTTGTCAAAGCCGGGGGGGGGGATAAGCTTCCAGCCTGTAAAGTGCCCCTCATGGCATGCGTCTCAAATAGCCTCTGACAACCAAGTCCAGTTCCTGGCCTGCTCGTGTGGCCTAGCCTCTAGGCCTGGCGGAACTGCTTCTACTAACAGGAGAAGGTGCGAAGGCGGGCCTCTGGGCGCATTAAACCCAGTTGCTTTGGACAGATGGGACTCGTCAGCCTGGGAAGGCAACTCTGGCAACTCCTGCGACGATACTGGTGCCAAGCGTATTGGCGCCCACCGTTCCCTTGGACCACATCGGTGGCGTGGAGAGGGCGGATCTGCTTCATGGGCAACAGCTGGTCCTCCATAATTACTGCCCAGGCCTGTGCCCTGGAGAGAACACTCCAGCGTCGCCTTGGCGGTGGCTCAACACGGGAAGCAACAGTTACCGGTGATAAGCCTACCACTCAATTGGCGTAGAGTGAGGCGCCAGGGGTTGCTTCCGTCGGTGGAAGAAGTCATCCGATTTCATCGGACAGCTACCGCCGCCTTAAGCTGGACAGCCCCCAGCCAATAAGGTGTCGTCCCGCCACGGTCCGCCTGCTCCCCTGGGTGCGTGGGGCTTAGGCCACAATGCAACTAGCGGATCGTCAACCATGCACCAGGCAAAAGAAAATAAACACAGAGCCACCCAGCTCTCAAACTGGGCACGTAGAATGTAAGGACCATGACAGCGGGTCTCTCGGAAAATCTACGGGAAGTGAACGACGCCCACATGACAGCTGTAATTACAACCCATCCTCCGAACTGATATTACGATTTAATACTAAGTACATTTTCTTACTGTCGTAAACAGTGCATAATTACACTTATGGGGCTGTTACATTTACCCAACCCCCTCCCCCGATTTAATTCTTCTCGTTTTCTGTTAAGATACTCAGAATTTTAGGATGAAGTTTTCAATTTAAATTTGCAATACACAAGTTTTAAATATCAGGAATTTCTTTTTCAGGTTTATTAAACAATATAGATTTTATACAAAATTTTAAAATATCCTGAGTTTCTTTACAATTTATTGATATATTTTAGTTTTGTTTTATTATTTTATAAAACTGTAATATCAATATAGCTATAGGTTAAGTACTAATTGTAATTAAGAAGCAATAAAATTATTATCTTCAAAAACTAAGACGATTAGGTGAGGTTGTGGTTTTCTATTCAGTTTTTCAGGCAAACTCAAATATTCACAATAGATTTGACAGTACGATTTAATACTAAGTGAAAATAAGTACAATTCCTAACTGCTATGAATAGTACATAATTGCACTTGTCTCTTACATTTACCACCCCATTTTTTGAGGACGGGCTGGTAATTAACAATGAACTACGCAGGCTCCAGATTGACATAGTCGCCCTGCAGGAGACACGTCTGCCCGCGACCGGCAACATACGGGAGAAGGACTTAACCTTTTTCTAGCAGGGCAAACCACCAGAAGAGGTAAGGGGCATGGCGTTGGCTTTGCCGTCTGAAACAGGTTGTTAGGGTCCATAGTACCACCCACAGAGGGGTCGGCAAGGACCCTCAATCTTCAGCTTCATCCAGCAGCAGGAATGGTCAGCCTCATCAACGCCTATGCACCATCACTGACCTCTACCGAAGCGAAGGACGTGTTCTACGATGTCCTCGGCCAACTCTCAGAGACATACCTCAACAAGAGTCAGTCTTTCTCCTGGTAGACTTTATCGCAAGAGTTGGTTCCGATCACAGCTCTTGGCCTTCCTGCCTGGGCCAGTTTGGATTTGGGAAGATGAATGAGAGTGGGCAGCGCCTCCTGGAGTTCTGCTGCCGTCATGATCTATGCGTCGCCATAGACGCATAGATCTTCGACACCAAGCCCCAGCACAAGGTTTCCTGGAGACACCCAAGGTCTAATCATTGGCACCAACTCGACCTGGTGCTTATGGGACATGGCTATCTGAGAAGCGTCAAATTGACCCGCAGCTTCCAGAGGGCAGATTGTGGCACCAACCACTCTCTCATCGTTTGCAAAGTAAAGTTGCAACCTCAGAAAATCCACAGAGCAAAGGAGGGAAGACCACACATTAACGTAAACAAGATCTGTGATCCTCACAGTGTGGAGGAGTTCCCACCCAAATTGGGTGCTGCACACCCAATTTTGGGTGGGCAGCATGATACAATCGTTCCTCGAGGATATGAAGGGCACGGTCATGTACAACGGCTCAACTGAACCATTCAACATCAACAGTGGTGTTTAGTGGGCCAGCCAGAGGCTTAGGGCCCGCGCAGTAATATCCCAGCAAAAAAAAAAAGTGGTGTTAAACAGGGATGCGTTTTTGCTCCAACCCTGTTTGGCATCATCTTCATGATCTTCGTCAAGCATGTCTTTGGAGCAAACATAGAAGGCATCAATGTCCAAACAAGATCTGATGGAAAGCTCACAATCTATTCAGACTCCGAGCAAAGACGAAAGTACAGATGAGAATCCTCAGTTCCTCTTCGCCGACGACGCAGCGATCACCACACACACAGCAGAAGGCCTGCAGCAGCTACTCAACCGCTTTACCACAGCCAGCTCCGCATTCGGCCTGACAATCAGCCTGAAGAAGATACCGGTGATGGGACAAGATGTCAATGAGTTACCCTGCATAAACATCACAGACTACGTGCTGGAGGCGGTCCACGAGTTTGTGTACCTGGGCTCCACAATATCAGACACCCTTTCCCTGGACACTGAGCTCAACAGGTGTATCGGGAAGACCGCAACAACACTGGCCAGGCTCACAAAGCGCGTTTGGGCAAATCTCAAACTGACAGTGCACACCAAGGCACTGTCTACATGGCAAGTGTGGTGAGTACACTTCTCTATGGCTCTAATCCTGGACCCTGCGCTCTCGCCAAGAGAGACGGCTCAATACCTTTCACATGCAGAACCTGAGACGCATCCTTGACATCACCAACAACGCAGTGCTCCAGAGAACAGAAATCCTTTCAATGTTCACTCTCCTGAAACAGAGATGCATGCGATGGCTGGGATATGTCACACACATGGTCGATGGCTGCATACCGAAGGACCTCTTATATGGAGAACTGACATCAGGAAAGAGGCCAACCGGAAGACCTCAGCTGAGTTTCAAAGAAGCCTGCAAACGCGACCTCAAGCAGCTGAACATCGACATCAACACTTGGGTGGCAGCAGCTGCGGACAGATCTGCCTGGAGATGTAAAGTGCGGAAGGAACTCCAGCAATTCGAGAACGAACTGAAGAGGCAGATGGAGGAAAAGAGACAACAGAGGAGGTCTCGACCACTGATGGACGCAGTCATTTTGGCGTTTATCTGCACTCGTTGCGGTCGAGACTGCCGTTCTCAGGTTGGCCTTCACTGCCACAGCAGACGTTGCACCCAACCTGACACCCAGGGCACAACCCCATAACCCCACCGGATTGACGGATGCCTACTAACTCTCCTAAATTATTTCACCTAGATGTACTCTCTTAGATATGCTTTTAGGGTCAAGAATGCCATTCTGGCCGACAGCATTCGGGTACAAATCTAAACCTAACTATTTTCCTGGAAGCTATATGGTGCTGTTGGATGTGTTGGGTCAACTATTGCTGTGATATATTACCCGCCCACAGTATGGCATCTTATGTGATATGTTACCCGCCCACAGTATGGCATCTCATGTGATATATTACCCGCCCACAGTATGGCATCTTATGTGATATGTTACCCGCCCACAGTATGGCATCTCATGTGATATATTACCCGCCCACAGTATGGCATCTTATGTGATATGTTACCCGCCCACAGTATGGCATCTCATGTGATATATTACCCGCCCACAGTATGGCATCTTATGTGATATATTACCCGCCCACAGTATGGCATCTCATGTGATATATTACCCGCCCACAGTATGGCATCTCATGTGATATATTACCCGCCCACAGTATGGCATCTCATGTGATATATTACCCGCCCACAGTATGGCATTTCATGTGATATATTACCCGCCCACAGTATGGCATCTCATGTGATATATTACCCGCCCACAGTATGGCATCTCATGTGATATATTACCCGCCCACAGTATGGCATCTCATGTGATATATTACCCGCCCACAGTATGGCATCACATGTGATATATTACCCGCCCACAGTATGGCATCTCATGTGATATATTACCCGCCCACAGTATGGCATCTCATGTGATATATTACCCGCCCACAGTATGGCATCTTATGTGATATATATTAATGTCTTAGCTAAATATAGGTTGTAAGAACGGTTACGTCACCTTCCATTAACGAAGCAATATGGAAACGACGATACTCTCAGATTCCTTATTAATTTTTTTATTCTATGAGTTGTGTAATTATTGTTCACGTGGCGCTGGTTTGACGCTTAATAACTAAAATAAAGTGGCGATTGATTCGGAAGAAACATTACAAGCCAATTGGTGTCTTCCCTCGCTGGGGAATTATTGAGCATCAATATTAGAGGAATATTGAGGACCTGTGTTTGGTACCTGTAACCTTGTTTACTAGTGCGTGCGTGTGTGTGTGTGTGTGTGTGTGTGTTTGTGTGTGTGTGTGTGGTGGGCCTCACTGTACCATCCCCCGTGGCCTCACTGTACCAGCCCCGTGGCCTTCACTGTACATCCCCCGTGGCCTCACTGTACCATCCCCGTGCCTCACTGTACCCCCCATGGCTCACTGTACCATCCCCGTGTCCTCACTGTACCATCGCTGCCGTGTCCCTCACTGTACCATCCCTGCGTCATACTCCCGTGCCTCACTGTACCATCCCCGGGCCTCACTGTACCATCCCCCGTGGCCTCACTGATACCATCCCCCGTGTCCTTCACTGTACCATCCCCCGTGCCCTCACTGTACCATCCACTGTCCTCACTGTACCATTCCCCCATGTGTCCTCACTGTACCATCCCCGTGTCCTCGACTGTACCATCCCCCGTGCCTCACTGTCCCACCCCGTGGCCCACTGTAACATCCCCCCGTGCCTCACTGTACCATCACCCGTGTCCTCACTGTCCATCCCCCTGGTCCTCACGTGTACCATCCACTGTCCTCACTGTACCATCCCCCGGTCCTCACTGTACCATCCCCGGGCCTCACTGTACCATCCCGTCTCACTGTACCATCCCTCTACTGTACCATCCACGTGGCCTCACTGTACCATACCCCGTGACTCACTGTAACCATCCCCGTGGCCGTCACTGTACCCATTCCCCCGTGGCCTCACTTACCATGCCCCCTGTCCTAGTTCTCCGGCCTCACTGTAGCCACTGTCCTACTGCCTCGTGTCCTCACTGTACCATCCCGGGCTCCCTGTATCATCCCCCGTGGCCTCACTGTACCATCCCCCGTGGCCTGCACTGTACATCCCCCGTGGGCCTCACTGTACCATCCTCGTGGCCTCACTGTACCATCCCCGTGTCTTCACTGTAGCCTCCCCCGTGGCCTCACTGTACCATCCCCGTGGCCTCACTGTACCATCCCCGTGGGGCCTCACTGTACCATCCCCCGTGGCCTCACTGTACCATCCCCGTGGCCTCACTGTACCATTCCCCGTGGCCTCACTGTACCATCCCCGTGGCCTCACTGTACCATCACCCGTGGCCTCACTGTACCATCCACGTGTCCTCACTGTACCATCCCCCGTGTCCTCACTGTACCATCCACTGATCACTGTCATCCCCGTGTCCTCACTGTACCATCCCCCGTGGCCTCACTGTACCATCCCCGTGGCCTCACTGTACCATCCCCGTGGCCTCACTGTACCATCCCCCGTGGCCTCACTGTACCATCCCCGTGGCTCACTGTACCATCCCCCGTGGCCTCACTGTACCATCCCCCGTGGCCTCACTGTACCATCCCCCGTGCCTCACTGTACCATCCCCCGTGGCCTCACTGTACCATCCCCGTGCCTTCACTGTACCATCCCCGTGGCCTCACTGTACCAGTCCCCCGTGCCTCACTGTACCATCCCCCGTGGCCTCACTGTACCATCCCCCGTGGCCTCACTGTACCATCCCCCGTGTCCTCACTGACCATCCCCCGTGGCCTCACGTACCATCCCCGTGTGCCATCACTGTACCACTCCCCCGTGTCCTCACTGTACCATCCCTCCCCGTGGCCTCACTGTACCATCCCCCGTGGCCTTCACTTACCATCCCCCGTGGCCTCACTGTGACCATCCCCGTGGCCTCACTGTACCATCCCCGTGGCCTCACTGTACCATCCCCCCGTGGCCTCACTGTACCATCCCCGTGGCCTCACTGTACCATCCCCCGTGGCCCTCACTGTACCATCCCCCCACTGTAGCCTCACTACAGCTAAGCATAGCCTATTACAATGCGCCCCATGCCCGAGGTGGGGAGAGCGTATTGTCCAGCGAGGAGCACTGAAGAGCACCTGGCCAGCGCCGCCTGTCTCACCAGTATGGCTGGTCTCAGTCACCAAACTCTTGGCCAATCAGAGGTGGACGGACGCATGACTCTTAGAACTTAGTAGTGAGCTCTTAGCTCACCAATCACATATTTTTAGTCGCAGTTCTTGGGCTCTGGATTTCGCTGACCAGATGCTGGTTTGTAATTCAGCGTCAGATATTATTTCATCAATTTTTATTTACTTAAGATGTAAGTACTCAGAGTACTTAAGATGTGAGCTCAGAGTACTTAAAGTGTTTTACCATAACAGGTAAACCATCGCAGGGATTCAGCAAGCAGTTACACAAGGACTTAAGAACCTCGGCGTTGCTGGCATTTATTAAGCCGTTAATGAGCTCCCGAAGCACCAGGAGGCTGTTGATAACAATACCAACACTTGATTGGGATGTTTCGGAGCTCGTAGCTGTTTAATACAGGTAAACAACGCCGCCAGAGATTGAGGAAGATGACAGGTTTGTAAGTACTTGACGAGTCCTGAACGGCTGTGAGGCACACCTGTGAGACATACCTGTGA
>WNGS01063534.1:21389-42241 GCA_020271785.1 Procambarus virginalis | reverse complement strand
CACCAAGGATATGTCACTGTGGGCAGGATATCCTCCAGGACTCTGTCACTGTGGGCAGGATATCCTCCAGGACTCTCCTGTCACTGTGGGCAGGATATCCTCCAGGACTCTCCTGTCACTGTGGGCAGGATATCCTCCAGGACTCTCCTGTCACTGTGGGCAGGATATCCTCCAGGACTCTCCTGTCACTGTGGGCAGGATATCCTCCAGGACTCTCCTGTCACTGAGGGCAGGATATCCTCCAGGACTCTCCTGTCACTGTGGGCAGGATATCCTCCAGGACTCTGTCACTGTGGGCAGGATATCCTCCAGGACTCTCCTGTCACTGTGGGCAGGATATCCTCCAGGACTCTCCTGTCACTGTGGGCAGGATATCCTCCAGGACTCTCCTGTCACTGTGGGCAGGATATCCTCCAGGACTCTCCTGTCACTGTGGGCAGGATATCCTCCAGGACTCTCCTGTCACTGTGGGCAGGATATCCTCCAGGACTCTCCTGTCACTGAGGGCAGGATATCCTCCAGGACTCTCCTGTCACTGTGGGCAGGATATCCTCCAGGACTCTGTCACTGTGGGCAGGATATCCTCCAGGACTCTCCTGTCACTGTGGGCAGGATATCCTCCAGGACTCTCCTGTCACTGTGGGCAGGATATCCTCCAGGACTCTCCTGTCACTGTGGGCAGGATATCCTCCAGGACTCTCCTGTCACTGTGGGCAGGATATCCTCCAGGACTCTCCTGTCACTGAGGGCAGGATATCCTCCAGGACTCTCCTGTCACTGTGGGCAGGATATCCTCCAGGACTCTCCTGTCACTGTGGGCAGGATATCCTCCAGGACTCTCCTGTCACTGTGGGCAGGATATCCTCCAGGACCCTCCTGTCACTGTGGGCAGGATATCCTCCAGGACTCTCCTGTCACTGTGGGCAGGATATCCTCCAGGACTCTCCTGTCACTGAGGGCAGGATATCCTCCAGGACTCTCCTGTCACTGTGGGCAGGATATCCTCCAGGACTCTCCTGTCACTGAGGGCAGGATATCCTCCAGGACTCTCCTGTCACTGTGGGCAGGATATCCTCCAGGACTCTCCTGTCACTGAGGGCAGGATATCCTCCAGGACTCTGTCACTGTGGGCAGGATATCCTCCAGGACTCTCCTGTCACTGTGGGCAGGATATCCTCCAGGACTCTCCTGTCACTGTGGGCAGGATATCCTCCAGGACTCTCCTGTCACTGTGGGCAGGATATCCTCCAGGACTCTGTCACTGTGGGCAGGATATCCTCCAGGACTCTCCTGTCACTGAGGGCAGGATATCCTCCAGGACTCTCCTGTCACTGTGGGCAGGATATCCTCCAGGACTCTGTCACTGTGGGCAGGATATCCTCCAGGACTCTCCTGTCACTGTGGGCAGGATATCCTCCAGGACTCTGTCACTGAGGGCAGGATATCCTCCAGGACTTGTTATCGTCACATGTTTCATCTTGGTAGATGTATTATTCTCTTCGTACAGTATTGTACAATAAACTTATGTATGAATAATAAACTTTTTCCATGAATAACAAACTTTATCTGGGCATTTTTATTCATAAGGCTGGGCTGTGCTGGACTGTGCTGGGCTGTGCTGGACTGTGCTGGGCTGTGCTGGACTGTGCTGGGCTGTGCTGGACTGTGCTGGGCTGTGCTGGGCTGTGCTGGGCTGTGCTGGACTGTGCTGGGCTGTGCTGGACTGTGCTGGACTATGCTGGGCTGTGCTGGACTGTGCTGGGCTGTGCTGGGCTGTGCTGGACTGTGCTGGGCTGTGCTGGACTGTGCTGGGCTGTGCTGGACTGTGCTGGGCTGTGCTGGACTGTGCTGGGCTGTGCTGGACTGTGCTGGGCTGTGCTGGACTGTGCTGGGCTGTGCTGGGCTGTGCTGGGCTGTGCTGGACTGTGCTGGGCTGTGCTGGGCTGTGCTGGACTGTGCTGGGCTGTGCTGAACTGTGCTGGGCTGTGCTGGACTGTGCTGGGCTGTGCTGGACTGTGCTGGGCTGTACTGGACTGTGCTGGGCTGTGCTGGACTGTGCTGGGCTGTGCTGGGCTGTGCTGGGCTGTGCTGGACTGTGCTGGACTGTGCTGGGCTGTGCTGGGCTGTGCTGGACTGTGCTGGGCTGTGCTGGACTGTGCTGGGCTGTGCTGGACTGTGCTGGGCTGTGCTGGACTGTGCTGGGCTGTGCTGGACTGTGCTGGGCTGTGCTGGACTGTGCTGGACTGTGCTGGGCTGTGCTGGGCTGTGCTGGGCTGTGCTGGACTGTGCTGGGCTGTGCTGGACTGTGCTGGACTGTGCTGGACTGTGCTGGGCTGTGCTGGACTGTGCTGGGCTGTGCTGGGCTGTGCTGGACTGTGCTGGGCTGTGCTGGACTGTGCTGGGCTGTGCTGGACTGTGCTGGGCTGTGCTGGACTGTGCTGGGCTGTGCTGGACTGTGCTGGGCTGTGCTGGACTGTGCTGGGCTGTGCTTGGCTGTGCTGGGCTGTGCTGGACTGTGCTGGGCTGTGCTTGGCTGTGCTTGGCTGTGCTGGACTGTGCTGGGCTGTGCTGGACTGTGCTGGGCTGTGCTGGACTGTGCTGGGCTGTGCTGGACTGTGCTAGGCTGTGCTTGGCTGTGCTGGACTGTGCTGGACTGTGCTGGGCTGTGCTGGACTGTGCTGGGCTGTGCTGGACTGTGCTGGACTGTGCTGGGCTGTGCTGGACTGTGCTGGGCTGTGCTGGACTGTGCTGGGCTGTGCTTGGCTGTGCTGGACTGTGCTGGGCTGTGCTGGACTGTGCTGGGCTGTGCTGGACTGTGCTGGGCTGTACTTGGCTGTGCTGGGCTGTGCTTGGCTGTGCTTGGCTGTGCTGGACTGTGCTGGGCTGTGCTAGACTGTGCTGGGCTGTGCTTGGCTGTGCTTGGCTGTGCTGGACTGTGCTGGGCTGTGCGTGGCTGTGCTTGGCTGTGCTGGACTGTGCTGGGCTGTGCTGGGCTGTGCTGGACTGTGCTGGGCTGTGCTGGACTGTGCTGGGCTGTGTTTGGCTGTGCTGGACTGTACTTGGCTGTGCTGGGCTGTGCTGGACTGTGCTGGACTGTACTTGGCTGTGCTTGGCTGTGCTGGGCTGTGCTGGACTGTGCTTGGCTGTGCTGGGCTGTGCTGGGCTGTGCTGGACTGTGCTGGGCTGTGCTGGGCTGTGCTGGACTGTGCTGGGCTGTGCTGGACTGTGCTGGGCTGTGCTGGACTGTGCTGGGCTGTGCTTGGCTGTGCTGGACTGTACTTGGCTGTGCTGGGCTGTGCTGGAGTGTGCTGGACTGTACTTGGCTGTGCTGGGCTGTGCTTGGCTGTGCTGGGCTGTGCTGGACTGTGCTTGGCTGTGCTGGGCTGTGCTGGGCTGTGCTGGACTGTGCTGGACTGTGCTGGACTGTGCTTGGATGTGCTGGGCTGTGCTGGACTGTGCTGGGCTGTGCTGGACTGTGCTGGGCTGTGCTGGACTGTGCTGGGCTGTGCTTGGCTGTGCTGGACTGTACTTGGCTGTGCTGGGCTGTGCTGGAGTGTGCTGGACTGTACTTGGCTGTGCTGGGCTGTGCTTGGCTGTGCTGGGCTGTGCTGGACTGTGCTTGGCTGTGCTGGGCTGTGCTGGGCTGTGCTGGACTGTGCTGGACTGTGCTGGACTGTGCTTGGATGTGCTGGGCTGTGCTGGACTGTGCTGGACTGTGCTGGACTGTGCTGGACTGTGCTGGACTGTGCTTGGCTGTGCTGGGCTGTGCTTGTGACAGTTGTGTATGGCTAGTCGTGGGTGGCCATACACTGTGCCATGATGCACAGTGCAGCTACAGTTGCCAGCAGTTGCACGCGGTGATTGATGATGTCCGCACCACATCTGGGTCGGACAGAAGAGCATCAATCGTAGAGAGGCAGCGTTATGGCAAAGCAGAATTAGACGAGGAGACGGGAGAGGCGAGAGGCAGTTGTTCCGGTGTTGTGGAGGGCGGGAGGGCGAGCGCCCTCACCGCTTAACACACCCATTCAATTTCCCAGGTTGGTGTAAAGCAGAAGCAACGGCCCCGGGCAGCCATTACCAGGCCTCGGGGGTCGGCAACCATCCTCCGTCCCACTGCCTCTACAGTGTGAGTCCGTCCCACTGCCTCTACAGTGTGAGTCCGTCCCACTGCCTCTACAGTGTGAGTCCGTCCCACTGCCTCTACAGTGTGAGTCCGTCCCACTGCCTCTACAGTGTGAGTCCGTCCACTGCCTCTACAGTGTGAGTCCGTCCCACTGCCCTGTGAGTCCATCCACTGCCTCTACCGTGTGAGTCCGTCCCACTGACCTGTGAGTCCATCCACTGCCTCTACAGTGTGAGTCCATCCACTGCCTCTACCGTGTGAGTCCGTCCCACTGACCTGTGAGTCCATTCACTGCCTCTACAGTGTGAGTCCGTCCCACTGCCCTGTGAGTCCGTCCCACTGACCTGTGAGTCCGTCCACTGCCCTGTGAGTCCGTCCACTGCCCTGTGAGTCCGTCCCACTGCCCTGTGAGTCCGTCCCACTGCCCTGTGAGTCCGTCCACTGCCCTGTGAGTCCGTCCACTGCCCTGTGAGTCCGTCCACTGCCCTGTGAGTCCGTCCACTGCCCTGTGAGTCCGTCCACTGCCCTGTGAGTCCGTCCACTGTCCTGTGAGTCCGTCCACTGCCTCTACACTACCACTAACCGTGATTCAGTCAAGCAACGGAGAGAGTCCCGTGTAGCAGGCAGCTGTAGCCATGTATACACCCACCACCCGCGGCCCCAGGGGGCTTCCGCCCGCCCACATATGTATACACCCACCACCCACGGCCTCGGGTGGCTTCCGCCCGTCCACATATGTATACACCCACCACCCACGGCCTCGGGTGGCTTCCGCCCGCCCACATATGTATACACCCACCACCCACGGCCCCGGGTGGCTTCCGCCCGCCCACATATGTATACACCCACCACCCACGGCCCCGGGTGGCTTCCGCCCGCCCACATATGTATACACCCACCACCCACGGCCCAGGGTGGCTTCCCCCCGCCCACATATGTATACACCCACCACCCACGGCCCCGGGGGGCTTCCCCCCGCCCACATGTATACACCCACCACCCACGGCGCCGGGGGGCTGACGTCACCGACCTCCCCTGCCACCTCGCCCGAACTCAATAATTCGACGTTAGTTTTAAGTTATCTTTTACGTCGCAACTGTCCGTCTTGCTGGTGATATTTCCTTACCTTGTTAACATGTAGGGCCTAATGAGGCCTGGCACTGCCACAGTGTATATCATGTGGATATTATTAGAACACTTTTAAGGCTATTGGGAATTCATTTCAATAATTAGGTTTACGTGTCTATGTGTTAGGAACCAAGAACGCCATTCATCGATCCCAAGCGCACGAAAACACACACAACATACAATACCACAACACACGCGCGCACGCACGCACACACACACACACACACACACACACACACACACACACACACACCACACACACACACACACACACACACACACACACACACAGAGCACGGGTGGAACACGAACAAGGGGACACAGGTGGAAACTTAGTACCCAGATAAGCCACAGGGACGTTAGAAAGAATTTTTTCAGTGTCATAGTTAACAAATGGAATGCATTAGGCAGTGATGTGGTGGAGGGTGACTCCATACACAGTTTCAAGAGTAGATATGATAGAGCCCAATAGGCTCAGGAATCGGTACACCAGTTGATTGACAGTTGAGAGGCGGGGCCAAAGAGCCAGAGCTCAACCCCGCAAGCACAACTAGGTGAGTACATTTAGATGAGTACATACACTGGAGTCAGAGAGTAACGGTAAGGTGCGAGAAGTCGGACTGGCGAACAGTAACGAGTGGAGTACCTCAAGGATCGGTGCTGGGACCAATTCTATTTTACGGATGACGCAAAATTAATAAGAATAGTTGTGATAGATGAGGATTGTAGGATCCTCCAAGAGGACTTGAACAGGTTGCAGAGATGGTCAGAGAAATGGCTCCTGGAGTTCAACACGAGCAAATATAATGTCATGGAAATGACATTAGGTGACAGGAGACCAAAGAGACAATGCATAATGAAGGGAAACTACCTTCCTGTAACGATTCGGGATAGAGACCTGGGAGTGGACATAACACCTAATCTAACTCCTGAGGCACATATCAATGGGATAACGACAGCACTGGCAAAAGTTAGAACATCATTCAGAAACCTAAGTAAGGAAGCATTTAATGAGCTTTACACTGCCTACGTGAGACCAGTCTTAGAGTATGCTGCGTCATCATGGAGTCCCCACCCTGAAGAAACACATAAGGAAACTGGAAAAGTTTCAGAAGTTTGCGACGAGGCTCGTCCCAAAGTTGCAAGGGATGGGATATGAAGAAAGGAACTGAACCTTACGACACTAGAAAAAAAGGGAACGGGGAGATTTGGTAGAAACATAAATAAAGGGATTGACAAGAGTGAAAATAGACGAATGTTCACACTAAATACAAACAGAACAAGGGGGTCATGGGTGGAAGCTGGAAACTCAGATGAGGCATAGAGCTGAAGGAGGTTTTCCTTTAGCGTGAGAGTAGTGGAAAAATGGAGTGAACATAAGGAGCAGGTTGTAGAAGCAAAATCTATTCATAATTTTAAACTGGATATGATAAGGAAATAGGACAGAGAGTCATTGTCTTAAATACCCGGTGGCTGGAGAGACGGGATACAGGAGCCAATGGTCGATCCTGCAGGCACGAATGTGTGAGTACAAGTAGGTGAGTACACACACATTACCTGGACTCTATAACAATACTCTGTATATATGAGTACACTGTATATAACAGTACACTGTATATAACAGTACACTGTATATAACAGTACACTGTATATAACAGTACACTGTATATAACAGTACACTGTATATAACAGTACACTGTATATAACAGTACACTGTATATAACAGTACACTGTATATATGAGTACACTGTATATAACAGTACACTGTATATAACAGTACACTGTATATATGAGTACACTGTATATAACAGTACACTGTATATAACAGTACACTGTATATAACAGTACACTGTATATAACAGTACACTGTATATAACAGTACACTGTATATAACAGTACACTGTATATAACAGTACACTGTATATAACAGTACACTGTATATAACAGTACACTGTATATAACAGTACACTGTATATAACAGTACACTGTATATAACAGTACACTGTATATATGAGTACACTGTATATAACAGTACACTGTATATAACAGTACACTGTATATATGAGTACACTGTATATAACAGTACACTGTATATAACAGTACACTGTATATAACAGTACACTGTATATAACAGTACACTGTATATAACAGTACACTGTATATAACAGTACACTGTATATAACAGTACACTGTATATAACAGTACACTGTATATAACAGTACACTGTATATAACAGTACACTGTATATAACAGTACACTGTATATAACAGTACACTGTATATATCAGTACACTGTATATATCAGTACACTGTATATATCAGTACACTGTATATAACAGTACACTGTATATAACAGTACACTGTATATAACAGTACACTGTATATAACAGTACACTGTATATATCAGTACACTGTATATATCAGTACACTGTATATATCAGTACACTGTATATAACAGTACACTGTATATAACAGTACACTGTATATATGAGTACACTGTATATAACAGTACACTGTATATAACAGTACACTGTATATATGAGTACACTGTATATAACAGTACACTGTATATAACAGTACACTGTATATATCAGTACACTGTATATAACAGTACACTGTATATATCAGTACACTGTATATAACAGTACACTGTATATAACAGTACACTGTATATATCAGTACACTGTATATATCAGTACACTGTATGTAACAGTACACTGTATATATCAGTACACTGTATGTAACAGTACACTGTATATAACAGTACACTGTATATAACAGTACACTGTATATAACAGTACACTGTATATATCAGTACACTGTATGTAACAGTACACTGTATGTAACAGTACACTGTATATAACAGTACACTGTATGTAACAGTACACTGTATGTAACAGTACACTGTATGTAACAGTACACTGTATGTATCAGTACACTGTATGTATCAGTACACTGTATGTAACAGTACACTGTATGTATCAGTACACTGTATGTATCAGTACACTGTATGTATCAGTACACTGTATGTATCAGTACACTGTATGTATCAGTACACTGTATATAACAGTACACTGTATGTATCAGTACACTGTATGTATCAGTACACTGTATATATCAGTACACTGTATGTATCAGTACACTGTATGTATCAGTACACTGTATATATCAGTACACTGTATGTATCAGTACACTGTATGTATCAGTACACTGTATATAACAGTACACTGTATCAGTACACTGTATGTATCAGTACACTGTATATATCAGTACACTGTATGTATCAGTACACTGTATGTATCAGTATTCTATATAACAGTACACTGTATCAGTACACTGTATATAACAGTACTCTGTATATAACAGTACACTGTATGTATCAGTACACTGTATGTATCAGTACTCTGTATATAACAGTACTCTGTATATAACAGTACACTGTATGTATCAGTACACTGTATATATCAGTACTCTGTATGTAACAGTACTCTGTATATAACAGTACACTGTATATAACAGTACTCTGTATATAACAGTACTCTGTATATAACAGTACTCTGTATATAACAGTACTCTGTATATAACAGTACACTGTATATATCAGTACACTGTATATAACAGTACACTGTATATAACAGTACACTGTATATAACAGTACACTGTATATAACAGTACACTGTATATAACAGTACACTGTATATAACAGTACACTGTATATAACAGTACACTGTATATAACAGTACACTGTATATAACAGTACACTGTATATAACAGTACACTGTATATAACAGTACACTGTATATAACAGTACACTGTATATAACAGTACACTGTATATAACAGTACACTGTATATAACAGTACACTGTATATAACAGTACACTGTATATAACAGTACACTGAATATAACAGTACACTGTATATAACAGTACACTGTATATAACAGTACACTGAATATAACAGTACACTGTATATAACAGTACACTGAATATAACAGTACACTGTATATAACAGTACACTGTATATAACAGTACACTGAATATAACAGTACACTGAATATAACAGTACACTGAATATAACAGTACACTGTATATAACAGTACACTGTATATAACAGTACACTGAATATAACAGTACACTGTATATACAGTACACTGTATATAACAGTACACTGTATATAACAGTACACTGAATATAACAGTACACTGTATATAACAGTACACTGTATATACCAGTACACTGTATATAACAGTACACTGTATATAACAGTACCTGTATATAACAGTACACTGTATATAACAGTACACTGTATATAACAGTACACTGTATATAACAGTACACTGTATATACAGTACACTGTATATAACAGTACACTGTATATAACAGTACACTGTATATAACAGTACACTGTATATAACAGTACACTGTATATAACAGTACACTGTATATAACAGTACACTGTATATAACCGTACACTGTATATACAGTACACTGTATATAACAGTACACTGTATATAACAGTACACTATTAAACTGTACTAACAGTACACTGTATATAACAGTACACTGTATATAACAGTACACTGTATATAACAGTACACTGTATATAACAGTACACTGTATATAACAGTACACTGTATATAACAGTACACTGTATATAACAGTACACTGTATATAACAGTACACTGTATTAACAGTACACTGTATATAACAGTACACTGTATATAACAGTACACTGTATATAACAGTACACTGTATATAACAGTACACTGTATATAACAGTACACTGTATATAACAGTACACTGTATATAACAGTACACTGTATATATCAGTACACTGTATATAACAGTACACTGTATATACAGTACACTGTATATAACAGTACACTGTATATAACAGTATACACTGTATATAACAGTACACTGTATATAACAGTACACTGTATATAACAGTACACTGNGGGCAGGGGACTACCCATAGTGTGTGCTGGGGGTGGCAGGGGACTACCCATAGTGTGTGCTGGGGTGGCAGGGACTACCCATAGTGTGTGCTGGGGGTGGCAGGGGACTACCATAGTGTGTGCTGGGGTGGCAGGGGACTACCCATAGTGTGTGCTGGGGTGGCAGGGGACTACCCCATAGTGTGTGCTGGGGGAGGCAGGGGACTACCCATAGTGTGTGCTGGGGGTGGCAGGGGACTACCCATAGTGTGTGCTGGGGGTGGCAGGGGACTACCCATAGTGGTGCTGGGGGTGGCAGGGGACTACCCATAGTGGTGTGCTGGGGTGGCAGGGGACTACCCTATGTGTGCTGGGGGAGGCAGGGGACTACCCATAGTGTGTGCTGGGGGTGGCAGGGGACTACCCATAGTGTGTGCTGGGGTGGCAGGGGACTACCCATAGTGTGTGCTGGGGAGGCAGGGGACTACCATAGTGTGTGCTGGGGTGGCAGGGGACTACCCATAGTGTGTGCTGGGGGAGGCAGGGGACTACCCATAGTGTGTGCTGGGGTGGCAGGGGACTACCCAGTGTGTGCTGGGGGTGGCAGGGGACTACCCATAGTGTGTGCTGGGGAGGCAGGGGACTACCATAGTGTGTGCTGGGGGTGGCAGGGGACTACCCATAGTGTGTGCTGGGGGTGGCAGGGGACTACCCATAGTGTGTGCTGGGGGTGGCAGGGGACTACCCATAGTGTGTGTGCTGGGGGAGGCAGGGGACTACCCATAGTGTGTGCTGGGGGAGGCAGGGGACTACCCATAGTGTGTGCTGGGGGTGGCAGGGGACTACCCATAGTGTGTGCTGGGGGTGGCAGGGGACTACCCATAGTGTGTGCTGGGGGAGGCAGGGGACTACCCATAGTGTGTGCTGGGGGTGGCAGGGACTACCCATAGTGTGTGCTGGGGGTGGCAGGGGACTACCCATAGTGTGTGTGCTGGGGGAGGCAGGGGACTACCCATAGTGTGTGCTGGGGGGGCAGGGGACTACCCATAGTGTGTGCTGGGGGTGGCAGGGGACTACCCATAGTGTGTGCTGGGGGAGGCAGGGGACTACCCATAGTGTGTGCTGGGGGTGGCAGGGGACTACCATAGTGTGTGCTGGGGGTGGCAAGGGACTACCCATAGTGTGTGCTGGGGGGCAGGGGACTACCCATAGTGTGTGCTGGGGGTGGCAGGGGACTACCCATAGTGTGTGCTGGGGGTGGCAGGGGACTACCCATAGTGTGTGCTGGGGTGGCAAGGGACTACCCATAGTGTGTGCTGGGGGTGGCAGGGGACTACCCATAGTGTGTGCTGGGGAGGCAGGGGACTACCCATAGTGTGTGCTGGGGGTGGCAGGGGACTACCCATAGTGTGCTGGGGGAGGCAGGGGACTACCCATAGTGTGTGCTGGGGGTGGCAGGGGACTACCCATAGTGTGTGCTGGGGGAGGCAGGGGACTACCCATAGTGTGTGCTGGGGGAGGCCGGGGACTACCCATAGTGTGTGCTGGGGGTGGCAGGGGACTACCCATAGTGTGTGCTGGGGGAGGCAGGGACTACCCATAGTGTGTGCTGGGGGAGGGCAGGGGACTACCCATAGTGTGTGCTGGGGGTGGCAGGGGACTACCCATAGTGTGTGCTGGGGAGGCAGGGGACTACCCATAGTGTGTGCTGGGGGTGGCAGGGGACTACCCATAGTGTGTGCTGGGGGGGCAGGGGACTACCCATAGTGTGTGCTGGGGGTGGCAGGGGACTACCCATAGTGTGTGCTGGGGGTGGCAGGGGACTACCCATAGTGTGTGCTGGGGGTGGCAGGGGACTACCCATAGTGTGTGCTGGGGGTGGCAGGGGACTACCCATAGTGTGTGCTGGGGGAGGCAGGGACTACCCATAGTGTGTGCTGGGGTGGCAGGGGACTACCCATAGTGTGTGCTGGGGGTGGCAGGGGACTACCCATAGTGTGTGCTGGGGTGGCAGGGGACTACCCATAGTGTGTGCTGGGGGTGGCAGGGGACTACCCATAGTGTGTGCTGGGGGTGGCAGGGGACTACCCATAGTGTGTGCTGGGGGAGGCAGGGGACTACCCATAGTGTGTGCTGGGGTGGCAGGGGACTACCCATAGTGTGTGCTGGGGGTGGCAGGGGACTACCCATAGTGTGTGCTGGGGGTGGCAGGGGACTACCCATAGTGTGTGCTGGGGAGGCAGGGGACTACCATAGTGTGTGCTGGGGAGGCAGGGGACTACCCATAGTGTGTGCTGGGGGTGGCAGGGGACTACCCATAGTGTGTGCTGGGGGTGGCAGGGGACTACCCATAGTGTGTGCTGGGGGAGGCAGGGGACTACCCATAGTGTGTGCTGGGGGAGGCAGGGGACTACCCATAGTGTGTGCTGGGGGTGGCAGGGGACTACCCATAGTGTGTGCTGGGGGTGGCAGGGGACTACCCATAGTGTGTGCTGGGGGAGGCAGGGGACTACCCATAGTGTGTGCTGGGGGTGGCAGGGGACTACCCATAGTGTGTGCTGGGGGTGGCAGGGGACTACCCATAGTGTGTGTGCTGGGGGAGGCAGGGGACTACCCATAGTGTGTGCTGGGGGTGGCAGGGGACTACCATAGTGTGCTGGGGGTGGCAGGGGACTACCCATAGTGTGTGCTGGGGGAGGCAGGGGACTACCCATAGTGTGTGCTGGGGTGGCAGGGGACTACCCATAGTGTGTGCTGGGGGTGGCAAGGGACTACCCATAGTGTGTGCTGGGGGTGGCAGGGGACTACCCATAGTGTGTGCTGGGGGTGGCAGGGGACTACCCATAGTGTGTGCTGGGGGTGGCAGGGGACTACCCATAGTGTGTGCTGGGGGTGGCAAGGGACTACCCATAGTGTGTGCTGGGGGTGGCAGGGGACTACCCATAGTGTGTGCTGGGGGAGGCAGGGGACTACCCATAGTGTGTGCTGGGGGTGGCAGGGGACTACCCATAGTGTGTGCTGGGGGAGGCAGGGACTACCCATAGTGTGTGCTGGGGGAGGCAGGGGACTACCCATAGTGTGCTGGGGGAGGCAGGGGACTACCCATAGTGTGCTGGGGGGGGCAGGGGACTACCCATAGTGTGTGCTGGGGGGGCAGGGGACTACCCATAGTGTGCTGGGGGAGGCAGGGGACTACCCATAGTGTGCTGGGGGTGGCAGGGGACTACCCATAGTGTGTGCTGGGGGAGGCAGGGGACTACCCATAGTGTGCTGGGGGGCAGGGGACTACCCATAGTGTGTGCTGGGGTGGCAGGGGACTACCCATAGTGTGTGCTGGGGGAGGCAGGGGACTACCCATAGTGTGCTGGGGAGGCAGGGGACTACCCATAGTGTGTGCTGGGGGTGGCAGGGGACTACCCATAGTGTGTGCTGGGGGAGGCAGGGGACTACCCATAGTGTGTGCTGGGGGAGGCAGGGGACTACCCATAGTGTGTGCTGGGGGAGGCAGGGGACTACCCATAGTGTGCTGGGGGGGGGCAGGGACTACCCATAGTGTGTGCTGGGGGGGCAGGGGACTACCCATAGTGTGCTGGGGGGGGCAGGGGACTACCAATAGTGTGTGCTGGGGGAGGCAGGGGACTACCCATAGTGTGCTGGGGGAGGCAGGGGACTACCCATAGTGTGCTGGGGGAGGCAAGGGAGTACCCATAGTGTGTGCTGGGGGAGGCAGGGGACTACCCATAGTGTGTGCTGGGGGAGGCAGGGGACTACCCATAGTGTGTGCTGGGGGAGGCAGGGGACTACCCATAGTGTGTGTGGGGGGGCAGGGGACTACCCATAGTGTGTGCTGGGGGAGGCAGGGGACTACCCATAGTGTGTGCTGGGGGTGGCAGGGGACTACCCATAGTGTGTGCTGGGGGAGGCAGGGGACTACCCATAGTGTGTGCTGGGGGAGGCAGGGGACTACCCATAGTGTGTGCTGGGGGAGGCAGGGGACTACCCATAGTGTGTGCTGGGGGAGGCAGGGGACTACCCAGTGTGTGCTGGGGGGCAGGGGACTACCCATAGTGTGTGCTGGGGGAGGCAGGGGACTACCCATAGTGTGTGCTGGGGGTGGCAGGGGACTACCCATAGTGTGTGCTGGGGGGCAGGGGACTACCCATAGTGTGTGCTGGGGGTGGCAGGGGACTACCCATAGTGTGTGCTGGGGTGGCAGGGGACTACCCATAGTGTGTGCTGGGGGAGGCAGGGGACTACCCATAGTGTGTGCTGGGGGAGGCAGGGGACTACCCATAGTGTGTGCTGGGGGAGGCAGGGGACTACCCATAGTGTGTGCTGGGGGAGGCAGGGGACTACCCATAGTGTGTGCTGGGGGTGGCAGGGGACTACCCATAGTGTGTGCTGGGGGAGGCAGGGGACAACATTCTATTTTAGCTGAATTATGGATGTGAAATAAATCACTCATTCAACTTGACACAATCTACTTGACACAATCTACTTGACACACACACTACTTGACACACACTACTTGACACACACACTACTTGACACACACACTACTTGACACACACTACTTGACACACTACTTGACACACTACTTGACACAATCTACTTGACACACACACGATGTAGTGACTTCAACAATCACCCTGTGGACACCGCACGTGGCCGGGTACAGCGATGCCTTACACAAGGTACACTGATGCTTATCACACTCTACCAAAGACATAGAAACTAAAAGCTTACTTATAACACATACATCATGCATGTAATCAACAGAGCTGTATTAATTCATAATGTGTATAAATTCTCTGGATATAAAAGAAATTGATTAGTGGTAATTATATAGAAGGGAAGGTACTAAGAGAGCGTGAGAGCTCTCTAGTAGAGCCAGACAATGGCTCTCTGAAGGGTAAGAGTCTACAAGGGTTTACAGGTGTTGAAGAGGCAGCAGACTACATAGAGGGTTCTCAATAAAGGGATCACAGATTATCATCTTCATTCTGGAGGATACACGCCTGCTTACAGGGATGCTCACTACTTACTGTCACTCACACTGCACTCACGCCCCACTCTGCTCACTCTCTCTAGCACATGTGTGGTGTCCAGAGAGAGGGAGTAAGCAGTAAGAGTGAGGGGAGAGTGTGTGAGTGTGGCTGCTCTAGATAGCGAGGACGAGTCCTCATGAATAAAGTGTGAAGAGTGCACATGGACACTTATGAGGGCCGCCAGTATGTGGCCGGGGGAAGGGGGGGGGGGTAAAGCACCAAAGTGTAAACAGCACAAAGCCTGGAGACACAAGGCGAGTACAGTCATAATTCAACAGTTTAAGTTGACTGTTGTAAGCTGAGGGAAAACACCAAAGTTAAATGCAAGTTACACCAACAAGTTACAAGAAGGAGGAGGCACAAGGGGATAACAAGAGGACAGTTACTATCAGCCAACATGGAGCGGGAGTATGATGTGTGCACGGAGGCACCGGTCTCGCCTCCCTCACGGCTAGCAAGAGGGAGAGGTTGTAGTTGGTGGAGTGTGACCGCGGGGAGCGACCACCATGCTCCTGGCCTGGTGCACGAGACTGGTGCCTCCGTAACACGGGCAACGTTTCGCGGACTTCCCTCTATGTCAACCATCTTTTTGGTCAGTTCAGGCAACTAATTCCTGCTACAACAGTTACATCCGCCATTATTGTGTTGTTGTCTCCTCTCCTTCAGACATCTCTGGTACTCGCCCTGGACACTCGCCCCCTTCTCCTCCTCCTCCTCCTCCTCCGCATCGTTTCTTACCTGTATGACCTATAAGGTACCCTAACCTAACCCTGCCCGCCTCCACCTGCCCACCGCGCTTACCTCCCCCTCCTCCTTCTTCTTTTGTAGTTCATTCTTTTTAGCATTTTCCTCTGCTACGCGGGCTTCTATGGCAGCGAGACTCTCTCGGGTAAACGGTCGGAATACGCTTCGTTCCTCCTCATTCAGGGACTCTGATTCCTCGCTCATTGTCTACTGCTGAGGCCAGGACATGACCGCCACACTGCTCACTCTTCCTGCTACACTCTCAGCCTCTGCTTGATGATGCTGCTTCCACTGATGCTCTTCTTGCTGCTCTTCTGCGGTGGTCACTGCTTCTCCCTCACTCCTCCAGCAGCTCCACCACTGACAACAAAAACCAAGAAAGCAAATGTTAATCATTATATTCTCATCACTTGGCTACTCCTACATAACAAATATATCAATGAACAATAAATAAGTAAATAAATAAATAGATAAATAAATAAATATTATATTATAATATATATATATATATATATATATATATATATATATATTTTTTATAAATAAATATTATATAAATATATATATATATATATATATATATATATATACATATATATATATATATATATATATATATGTGTGTGTGTGTGTGTGTGTGTAATTACCTAAGTGTAGTTACAGGATGAGAGCTACGCTCGTGGTGTCCCGTCTTCCCAGCACTCTTTGTCATATAACGCTTTGAAACTACTGACGGTCTTGGCCTCCACCACCTTCTCCCCTAACTTGTTCCAACCGTCTACCACTCTATTAGGTAGATTATTATTATTATTATTAGTGTGTGTGTGTGTGTGTGTGTGTGTGTGTGTGTGTGTGTGTGTGTGTGAAAATGAAGAATTCAATGCTACACATAACAAAGAGGGCCGGACCTGGTGGAACATTAAGCAGCCAGGGGAACAAGTAAAGAACAAGAACACTCATTGTCTGTGCATAAGGCCCCAGACCCCCCCCCCCCGTGGTCTCGGAGGGTACAACAAGGCTTGTGGCTTAACGCTGCCAGGTTAAGAGCGGGTCTCGCTCTCAACAAATTTTAAGCTTCGACAAGCTTGTTTTATCCACAATACGATCCACTAATCGGCTTATAAAAACTTTCCCAATTATTGCTGGGTGATTGGGGCTCGAACCCTGGAGGATTTTAGCTGTAACACCATAAAGGTGTTTTATTTAATATTTTGCATACAACATAAGTCAGTGAGACAAGTTTTGAGAGGGGCCAGACTGTCGGCCCATAGTAATTAAAAACTCACACCTCTTGGGTGTTAATGACCACAAGTTGTCCAGGGGTCAGGTCGTGTGAATTGAACTTGCTTCTGATAAGCCGATAATAGCCGACGGTTGGTGGTGTTTTTCCATCAAACAAGCCGCTGGCTAAGGTGTGGTTGGTAGGGAGTCTTAGGCTATCTTACTTGTGGGCGGAGTTTAGCTCCCAGATTCGCAATAAATACCCAGGGAACTGTACGCTCGATAGCACAGCACAGCAGAGAACAGAACAGACAGAGAGGCTGGACGATGGAACAGCAGCCAGTCCAGGCTGTCAGGCTGGGTGGGGACTCTGCCTGTCAACCCCTTCCACCCCCCCCACCCTCTATTCAACTTAGGCTCAGACAATTGGTGAGTGACCGTTGAGGTGACTTATATCGTGTTTTACAAACTTAAGGTGTTGTGTGACTATCAGGGGCAGACAGCTGTAGAGTACTCAATGTCTTGTGATTAAGAAATTGTAATTTCTTAATTACAATTAGTACTTAACCTATAGCTATAATGATATTACAGTTTTATAAAACTAATAAAACAAAACAAAAATATTACAATAAAATGTAAAGTAACTCAGGATATTTTCAACTTTTGTATAAAATCTTTATTGTTTAATAAAACTGAAAAAGAAATTCCTGATATTTAAAACTTGTGTATAGCAAACTGAACTTAAAAACTTCATCCTAAAATGCTGTGTCTTAACAGAAAACGAGGAGAATAAATGGAGAGGTAAATGTAATGGCACAAGTAAGTGGAATTATGTACTATCCCTAACAGTCAGGAAATGAACTTATTACACTTAGTACTAAACCGTAATGTCAATTCGGAGGATGGGTTGATTTTCTGATGTGTTGCAAGCCAGAGTGTAGAGCACTCTGAGTTTATTGTTTTAAAGAATCTTGCATGTACAAGTACATGAGTCTAGCTATAACATGCTAACAACATCTTTGATAATTTTGTGATACAGACAAGTTCCATTCCTTGTCTTGTATGTACTGAATTTAGAATGGATAGTGCCAGCCCTTTCTACTTCTACTTCCACTCTTCTACCTTCTACCTTTTCTATTACTCCACTAACTTCTACTTTCCCCAGTGATCCCATTCTCTTCCTCCCTCTAACTTTCCCTTTCCCGTGACCACTCCTTCCTTACTGCTCCCTCCTACCTCTCTACCTAAGTACTCCTCCCTCCTACCTCTCTACCTAAGTACTCCTCCCTCCTACCTCTCTACCTAAGTACTCCTCGCTACCTCCCTCACCCCAAACCCTCACTCATTACTTCATCATTTAGTACTTTCATTCCCTTTTTACTTGAGTTACAATAGTTAAGTGCAGAAGTACAAGGCTATAGAAGGTGGCCACCTTCCCCACCCCAAGTCCTCCCCAACCTTCCCCACCCAAGTCCTCCCAACCTCCCCCCCCCAAATCCTCCCCAACCTCCCCCACCCCAAGTCTCCCCAACCTTCCCCACCCCAAGTCCTCCCCAACCTCCCCCACCCCAAGTCCTCCCCCACCCCAAGTCTCCCCAAACCTCCCCCACCCCAAGTCCTCCCCAACCTTCCCACCCCAAGTCCTCCTCAACCTCCCCACCCCAAGTCCTCCCCAACCTCCCCACCCCAGTCCTCCTCAACCTTCCCACCCCAAGTCCTCCCCAACTCCCCCACCCCAAGTCCTCCCCAACCTCCCCACCCCAAGTCCTCCCCAACCTTCCCCACCAAAAGTCCTCCCCAACCTCCCCCACCCCAAGTCCTCCAACCTTCCCCACCCCAAGTTTCCCCAAACTTCCCACCCCAAGTCCTCCCCAACCTTCCCCACCCAAGTCTCCCCAACCTCCCCCACCCAAGTCCTCCCCAACTTCCCCACCCCAAGTCCTCCCCAACCTCCCCCACCCCAAGTCCTCCCCAACCTCCCCCACCCCAAGTCCTCCCAAACTTCCCCACCCCAAGTCCTCCCCAACCTCCCACCCCCCAAGTCCTCATCCCCAAACTTCCCCACCCAAGTCCCCCCCAACCTTCCCCACCCCAAGTCCTCCCAACCTTCCCCACCCCAAGTCCTCCCCAACCTCCCCACCCCAATACTCCCCAACCCTCCCACCCCAAGTCCTCCCCAACCTTCCCCACCCCAAGTCTCCCCAACCTCCCCCACCCCAAGTCCCACCCAACCTCCCCACCCCAAGTCCTCCCCAACCTCCCACCCCAAGTCCTCCCCAACCTCCCCACCCCCAAGTCCTCCCCAACCTTCCCCACCCCAAGTCCTCCCCAACCTTCCCCACACAGTGAGGCAAGTCTGCAGCTTTGTAGTGACGTCATCGCCGCCGCCCTCCCGTCAATGCCTCCACAATCGATTGTGACGCTGTTGCGTGGCGTGTGTGTGTGTGTGTGTGTGTGTGTGTATGTGTGGTATGTGTGTGTGTGTGTGTGTGTTGTGTGTGTGTGTGGGTGTGTGTGTGTGTGTGGTATTCACTAGTTGTATTTTACGGGGGTTGAGCTTTGCTCTTTCGGCCCGCCTCTCAACTGTCAATCAACTGTGTACTAAACTACTTTTTTTTTTCCCACACCAACACACACACACACACACCCCAGGAAGCAGCCCGTGACAGCTGACTAACTCCAGGTACCTATTTACTGTTAGGTAACAGGGGCATTCAGGGTGAAAGAAACTTTGCCCATTTGTTTCTGCCGGGGCGGGAATCGAACCCGCGCCACGAATTACGAATCCTGCACGCTATCCACCAGGCTACCTGGCCCCTACCTGGCTACTGGCTACCTGGCCCCTGTGTGTGTGTGTGTGTGTGTGTGTGTGTGGCGAGTGTGTGTTGTGTGTGTGTGTGTGTGTGTGTGTGTGTGTTGTGTGTGTGTGTGTGTGGTGTGGGGTGTGTGTGTGTGTGTGTGTGTGTGTGTGTGTATGTGTGTTGTGTGTGGTCGATGGGTGTATGTGTGTGTGGTGTATGTGTGTGTGGTGGTGTGTGTGTGTGTGTGTGTGTGTGTGTGTGTGTGTGTGTGTGGGTGTGTGTGTATGTGTGTGTGTATGTGGGTGTGTGTGTATGTGGTTGTGTGTGTGTGTGGTGTGGTGTGTGTGTGTGTGTGTGGTGTGGTGTGTGTGTGTGTGTGTGTGTGGGTGTGTGTGTGTGTGTGAACGGGGTGATGGCGGGGACACCAAGGATATCTCTGTCACTGTGGGGCAGGATATCCTCCAGGACTCTCCTGTACTGTGGGCAGGATATCCTCCAGGACTCTCCTTCACTGTGGGCAGGATATTCCTCCAGGACTCTCTGTCACTGTAGGCAGGATATCCTCCAGGACTCTCCTGTCACTGTGGGCAGGATATCCTCAAGGACTCTCCTGTCACTGTGGGCAGGATATCCTCCAGGACTCTCTGTCACTGTGGGCAGGATATCCTCCAGGACTCTCCTGTCACTGTGGGCAGGATATCCTCCAGGACTCTCCTGTCACTGTGGGCAGGATATCCTCCAGGACTCTCCTGTCACTGTGGGCAGGATATTCCTCCAGGACTTGTTATCGTCACATGGTTTCATCTTGGTAGATGTATTATTCTCTTCGTACAGTATTGTACAATAAA
>WNGS01063523.1:0-12206 GCA_020271785.1 Procambarus virginalis | reverse complement strand
GTAAAGAGCAACAGATTATTTACAATATGGATTTAAAATCCCCCAACCGTATTCACCAATGTAGCAGTATGATTACTCCAATAGTACTTAAAACAAAAATCCATACTCAAATTTGATAGCTGAACTAATAGCGAACTAAGCGTTGTAACATTAACCTCTTAAACTGTGACTACTAGCTGAACTTACTTGCCTACCTTGAACAAAAATGGCTACAGTTAGTGTATGACTACCAAGTTTTGTAGCCAGCATACTATTCATATTTATATGGTTGCTACTATGGTCCTTTCCTTTTTGTTTGGGCTAATGTATTGTCACCATCTGTAGAGACTCTTATATAATTATATATTACATAGGAAAAATTTAGCCAAATCTTATATCCCTCTATAAATAATATAAGATCCATCCCTATTTCTATTCTGCTTTCTAATCACCCTTTTCTATTTCTCTGTTTTCTATTTATTCTATTGTCTGCTCATTTTTCCCATTAGTTTTCATTTTCCAATTTCCCATATTTGTCAAGAGTTGCCATTGAACTACTGTTTTGGAGTTGAACTGATATTAATGTAATTCTTACATTTTTCAATTCTTTGTTCAAGGATACACCAAACAAGAAGATCCCCCAGAAATTGACCCGTTAGATCTTAATCAAATTAATATATAATATCATTTTAAATGTGCCCACCTTCACTTATGGCCTGGCCCTGCAAAGAAGACTTTCCTAATCTTGTAAACATGCAATCACTATGGTAAATTGATTAGTCATTTGTTAATATTTTAAAAAATGCATTATTTTTTAATTTAATTTTCAAGACTGGCCCAATAAGGCAGATAAAAAGTCTAAAAAAGCAAGAAGGAAAACAACTGTTGTTCGACGTGTTTCTTCTTTAAACATAAATAATGCCTCCTAGCCTTACTAAAGTAGTTTCAACAAGTCTCACATAGTTGATGGGAATTTTTTTGTTAGGTAAGAAAAAAAACACATCTCCTTAAAATTTAAGCATTATCATTGTGCATACCAGCAAAATTTCCTTAAAAATTAAAATTATTTTTTTGCATCAGCAAGTAAAAAAAAAAAAAAAAATTGTATACAAAGTTTTCTAATTTTCTCCTGCAAAAACAATGCTGTCGTAAAACCAAAATAATAAAGAATCATTTCATTCGAATGCCCTTATATCCCTTTGGGCATAGAAAAATACAGATCCTGTCGCTTACCAGTATTCTTAGGGCTCAAAGCAAAGTTTGTCTCCTTTATCTTCCATCCACGTTCACCAATAGATGCAGTCACATAGCTCACGACTCCACCTAAATCCATTTGTCAAGTTAACACCACATCACTTCAACTTAGTTTTAAACAAGACCGCAAAGACCACAATTAACGTAACAAACTTGTAATTGAAAAACTAAGCAGACTTCTTGTTGATGCCCTTCCAGAGCAGCTAGCTGCCTTTACCAGGGATTGCTTGTTTTAGTAAAAAATAATCGGCGTATTACAGACATCATAGCCAGCATAATCAATGCGCGTTATACGTCGTGAAATTGTAGTAAATAAGATTTATAAAAAAATAATTAGCAATAAAGGTTACTTAATGTTCATACAGTCTAAATAATCAAAGACTCTTTAAAATACGTTTGCATCACTTAAAAGTGTATATAATCAAATGAAACGAAGTTAAATAGACAGCCAACATCAGATACTGTACACATTGTAGATTCAATCACATTCCTGTTATATATTAAACCAAACCTCGCGGAATTTTCCCTTAAGGAAGTGCTGCCTTGCTGGTCCATTTAAAAATAGACCCGCATTTGTATTTTTGGGACGAGTCTATATCACATTGTAGTCACGAGTAGGTGTAAGGAAGAATCCTTGGGAGGGATGCATGATAATGCTTATTTTACCAGACGACAACATCCTTTCAATGCCAGCGACTATGGATTTGACGTCTTTTCACAGTTTTTTGGTCCACCAACAACCAGACTCAAGGAATGCTTAAGGGGTTAGAATATAGTAAGACTGATAATAAAAGCCAATTAGGCCCACTAATACCACTTACGATGAATAATGAGTCCTATTATACTCAATATAATCAATATACTGTTGTCTTTTTATATTTTGCATTGACTACCCTTATTTCCTCTTTTATCCCTGAAATTATTTTGGTCTGGTAAAATTTTATAGTCAACATCTCCTAGCAATGCTAACTTTCTATTTCTTTATTTTCGCCCCTACTCTCATGCGTAATAAGTATCTTATCATAGTTGTTCTCTCATACATTTCTTTAAATCCTTGTACGTTGGTCCTTGGCAGTAGTTCTGCCAGATTTCACAATAATACGCCAGATCGCACATATTTCCACAAGTACACCAACCTATACCCTTCTCCTTCAAATTACAAACTTCCTACAATTACACAAGGTACCATTTCGTAGGAATTTATGCAATAGAGGAGAGGTGCCATCTGGTCGTGAAAGAAAAAACTCAATGACATCAGTTAACTAATGCAGCAACTATTGGTTTGTCAATTGCGAACGCTTAATGCAGAAGGATTATATAGAAAAAAAGAGGGGAAGAAAGTAAATAAGCGGGGAAAGAATAAAAAATAAAAAAAAAAGCAAAAAAGGTCTTTGATTATGCAATGTCTAACCAAACTCTTTTGTAGTCTCGTCGTGTCATTGTTCTTGCCGTGGTTGAGCTCTGCTCTTTTTTCTTTCTTACTCTGCCGCCAAAACGGTGCGCTTTCGGCTTCGCTTTCAATTGGTCAATCAACCAAATGGACCCATACTAACACATACTGTAACTATCTCCTTATTCCCTTCCCCTTCCCCTTTATTATTTTAGGTCCCCATGTA
The DNA here is from genome assembly GCA_020271785.1 of Procambarus virginalis. Taxonomy (NCBI): domain Eukaryota; kingdom Metazoa; phylum Arthropoda; class Malacostraca; order Decapoda; family Cambaridae; genus Procambarus; species Procambarus virginalis. The sequence goes on along the minus strand of WNGS01063523.1, from coordinate 9,357 downwards.
CTAACCTACTGTACTATTTTTTACTATTCCCCTATTCCCATTCCATTACCCGTACTATTCCCACTATTTACTATTTTCCCCCCCCCCTCCAACAATTTCCCACTGTAATATTTCCCATTTTTCCATTCCCTATCCCCTTCTTCTCCCCGCCCCCCCCAACACACAACACACACATCTTTGCAGTATCTTTATTAATCGTTTTAGTTTCATCTTTTAAACATTACAATTACAACTATTTGTGCACATTAAATAAAATCTACTTTGCGAAACAATTCCCCTCTCTACTCTACTAAGAGCAAGCAAGTCCCCTCGCCCCTCCTCTCCATCTGTTTTTTTTTTTTTTTACAATTCTGCCTCTCCTCTCTCTTTTCATTTTACTTCAACTGAATTAATCAATGATTGCGTAACAAAGTCCGCTATCGGTAGTTGATCGCCTCCTTAATCCCCCCCCCCCCCCCTCCTCGTCTACTCTCAAGTCCGGATCTTCCTCTCTTCTCCCTTCGTTTCCCTCTAAATTGTGGGGGGATGTTTACAGCTTCTGCTAGTCTACACGGTCGATGTAGACTAGATACTGGAGAGAAGGCATATGTGGACAAAAGAGTTGTGTATTACGCCCAAGGTGTCCCAGACCAGGTCCCATAGCATGAATCATGTGAAAGTAGAACCAACAGTAGTATGGGGAAGACATTGTAATCTCTTTAAGCTAACAGTCCTTTTAATTATTAATAATTTCTTAGAGAATCCAGGAATATGCACTGTTCTAGTACTTTGCGTGTGTACTCATCACAGGACTAACTACACAGATAGACTTTTCTAAAACCCTGCTGTACTATCAAGTGACTTACATGGAAGTGAAATCTACTCTATTCAAATAGAAAATGATGCACAAACACACAACCGGCCTATCCATTAGACACCATCTTTATGTGTGTTATTATAGGTAGTGATTCAACCTTTTCCCTGTTATGCTAACAATTCCGACGTAATTGGAGCTACAGGAAGGTGTGCCAGCCTAGCTTTGGCTCTCCGCGTCAAGTGCCTCTCCATTGTATATTAGTCGTTTAGAGGATAATGTGGTAGTAACTAATGGCATTATAAATTTCGTAATTTGTGATTGCTTTGTTTCTATGTTCGTGTTTTTTTATTTCATTTTTTTCTTTTTAATTATTTTTAATTATTCTTAAATGCGTTTTTTTTTTGTTTGTTTTTCTTTTTTATTCATCGGCGAGTAAGAGACAATGAAGGTCTACCCCTCATCTTAATCTTTGCTATTTTCTTGCCCTTTTCTCTTGTCCTTTATTTTGGTGAACCTGGATATAACCAAAGTTCAATATTCAAAAAATCAAGTTTGTTGGCGAACTTTTTCCCCCTCTCTCTACCCTGTTTTTCCGGTTCCCCTACCTCACTTTTTACCCCTTTGTTCTTCCTTCTTCCCATGCACATCTTGACGCCATTTTATGGTGTTGGCCTCTAATTAAAAAAAGTATTAAAAAGTTTACTCCCCAAATTTTTCTACAACTAGCACACTAGTGTAGTTACGCCTACATCTACAACTCCTTTTCTATTCCCAAAAATGAACTTTTTTGTTTTGGCTTTTATTTTTGGTGTTTTGTTTTTATTTTTTTTTTTTTATTTTATTTTTTTTTTCATTTTTTTTTTCTAGAATTTTCCCAAGTGACTGAATGAACTTAATGAAGCACTACGTTCTATTGATTTTTACGTATACTGCTTCATGTTTTGTCCCCATTCGCTTGAATATTGGCACAAGCATTTGATTTTTTTTTCTTTTTTTTGTTTGTGGGTTTTTTTTGTTTTTTGTTTTTACAGTTTGATATTTTTTTTTTTTTTTTTTTTATTTTTTTTTTTTTTTTTTTTTTTTTTTTTTTGTCTTTTTTGTTTTTTTTTATTGTTTGTTTTTTGTTTTTTTTTTTTTCCAGATTGTTCTGTAGCTCCTTTGTCTCCAGTGTAATGTTGAACGTTACAGTTAATGGGTAACAAACAATCTTTCCAGGTATCTTTATACAGTACTGTACCTCTTTTACATTAATTTCAATTCTACCTAGTGTTCTTCTTTTTCTTCCATTGTCTGTTGTCCACTACTCCCTACTACTTGGAAAACAATTTCGTGGTTTCTGTGTGAAGACCACCTGGAACCGTCCTGTTTGGAGTTTCTCATATACGTCTTATCATTTTTTTCCATAGTTGTTCTTTCCCTGTAAACCTGCATTCCTAATCACTGTACTCGTAACATTGGTTTTCCTTCATATACATATTAATTGCCATAGTTACATTTATGTTGGCGTCATGCCTTTGGCTGCAATTTCATTCTGCAAACGCTGCCCTCCCTGATCTTGATTACTCATTCATACCCTCTTGTAGTACCCACCCATCCTTATTTTGCCCCTCACCATGTCTCCTAAGATCTACTTCCATGCATTTTTGGGCTTCTTTTCCTCCTCACACTTTCTGTTGAAAACCCATGGGGTTTTAAACCGTTCCCCCTGCCGTTCGCGGTTCGTCCATTTTATTACTCATTTCCCTCCTGAAGGTGAATAGGTATGAATGGTTCCTTCTTTGCATTTCTGTGTTAGTAGTTCCATCATTTTATTTGCTGATTTTAGCAAAGTAGCAGTAAAAAATAACAGTAACCACCATAACATCAGTGACAGAACTGAAGCTGGGGAGTTAGCTGTGGTGCTGATGCCAGCTGCAATGTGGCAGCTATTGATACTAATGGGTTCTAGCTAGTTTTGAGTGAATCTATTGTTTCAAATTAATTTTTTGTAGAGTTGTTTGGGAACTTCAAGGCTTCATTTTGTATGAACCTTATAGGTGTGTGTAGCTTTGCTGACTTTTCTGAATGCTTCCCCTGGTGGGGTGGTGGATTGTCACTCGCTCCTGCACCTCTGTAAAAGAGAGCCATGTTCTGGCTCGGTTCATAGTACACAAACATAGCTCCTGTGACTGATGTGACCAATTAGAATGGAGCCATCTCAGAGCGAGATAGCCTCCGGGAGCCACCAGGAACTCCCCCAGAAAAAAAAAGTCATAAAAATAAATTACTGTACTGAAACTGAATAGAAAGCATAATGTATCATACAGTACTGTTATATAGGACACTATGAACATAGCTCCTTCCTGTAATTGCAAATAATTACACAACCCAACTCACTTTAAAAAATGAGCAGAGGGTAATGTGTGGTACCAAATTATGTGCTCCATTCCAGCCACATTTTTGGAGTGACTCTTCCCAAAAATTTGTATCTGTTCTTGCAGGGGACCTGTAGGACACATGTATACCACATATTCTCTAGGACAGTCAAGATCCAAGGTTGTGTCATTAACATGTGCCAGTAACCAGTCAGATGCTAACTGAACGCCCCGGTGACCAGTTGCTGCTAGTGCCTTTTCCCTGTAAGAGTAAATAAGGATATGAAAGCTGTAACAGCAGACAAAAAGGATAAGCAAGCATGAAGTACACAAAATGCTTATAAAAGAATTCTCTTATGGTTATTATGAATTCCTAGCTATAATCCATTCTAAATTAAATACTCTCAGTGATACCTAAAAATTTGCAAATGTAATACAGTACATTATTTCAGTTCAATTAGAATAAGTTCAATACTGTGGCAATAAACTTACGCTCTGTGCTTAGGAAACCCCATCTGTAAAAGGATCTGAAGAGGTGTTAAATGTTGCTTCAATATTTTAGTCGGAGTTGGATTTTTGCGTGGAGGAAGAGCTGCCATCATTTTTCTAACTGCAATTTCTACAAATTAAACTGAAAAAAAAAGATACAGTAACAAATAATGGTCTGTATTACAATTTACTCATGCAGCATTCTGAATATAGCAAAGCCATCGGAACGACCTTAAAAGACACTATTCTTTGACAATAAATACTTCACTGTTTACAAATGTATTATACAAAAGATAATTTGTAAGTACAGTACATACTGTCTTATAATTACATAAATATGAGAGAATTATTATAATTTATAATATAAATTATAATAATTCTCTCATTTATTTTTGAAACAAGGTAGCAAATTACTGGAATAACCTACCACAGTATGTAATAAGCACAGAATCACAGTACTGTAAATAGTTTTGAGAAAATCATGGACAGCATATGGAAAGATCAGGAGTAGAAATATAATTACCGTATATTGATATAAAATACAAATTACAAGTTTAGTAAGTCTGCATCGAAATCCATCAAAAAGTAATCAGAGCCTCAATGCAAGAAACTCCCTTGTAAAATATCAGGCTGTATAACCGAAACTAATTTTCCTTTAGGAAATAATGTAAATTGAATTAAACCGTTCCATACCCCCAAATATATTAACTAAAAAATACATTTTATACAAAATAATACTCTTAGGTATTATTAGGTACCTTACCTTTATTTATAACTCTTGTTGGCTTATGTAAGACAGTGAGAAAGGGAGGGGGGGGGGAGAAAAGGAGAGGTGTTAGAATTTGGAAGGGGCGTCACCTTCCATTATAACAGCAGTGATGATATTTCTGGGATACTCTCTCTCTAATGTTTTGCAGGCATACCACTAGGACCTGGTTGAGTCTCATTGCTTGCTTGTCTTACTAAGAATCTGTCTATAGACACTTGTTTTTCCCTACATTTTAACATTTGTCTGTAGTGTGACACAATACCAATGATCTCTTGTTTTTCCTTTATTGTCATCCTGAAAACTATTTTCTTTTTTTTGGTTGAACATTACCACTGACTTTCTTGGAACCGATGACATGATATATAGCAAGAACTTTCATGCTCAAAAAACAAAAAAAGCACAAGAACACTGAAATTCTTCAAAAAGAATTCAAGCTCGATCATCACTAGGCGGGAGACACTGGTAAACTGAAGCACCATGTGCTCGGTATACCCGTGTGTGTATAAAACACTGAGGCAAACGAGTACAGAATCGAATTTTTCGAAGAAATCGAGTTCGAGTACCGAAAACTACGTAACCAGGGGCATACAAAAAACCGAGGTTCCACTGTAATGTAATATATATATATATATATATATATATATATATATATATATATATATATATATATTATACATGCACCCAGGCTGCATGTCCTTGGCAAATTTAATTAATTATGTAAGGGTGAGTCACAATAGCAGCATAGCACTTAGACTTTGTCATTATCAAAATCACACACTTCCCTTGTAACAACTTGTACAGATCGTTACAATGATGGCTGGACTTAACAGGTGTACAGCAGTCTAAATCATTACAATGATGGCTGAACTAAAGAGGTGTACAGCCGTCTAAATCATCCTTGACAAGTTAAGTGCCCTTTAGTGCCCTTGTCACCGGGTACCCGTGCCTCACGTCAGTTGCCTCACTAAAACGTTACATAATTAACACTCATTAAGTTTGTTCTTGAGACATTAATAATGAGTCCTTATATCCTGTGAGAGCCACCAAACGACTAAGCTGTTACACAGTAAATTAGTAAAGAAATTACCTTAAAGCAGGCCCGAGCTACTCTGATGTTTACCCTTCAAGCGCCTCCTTCTAAAATGGCCTAAGATAATAACTTTTCATATACTACTCAAACCGAGTTCATAAAGAAACAGAACCCAATAATATACTTTAATAAAATTAAAGTGGGATATTAGTATATATATGTGTGTGTGAATGTGTGTGAGTGTAAGTTACATAGAGTGAGAGTGAGAGGTGATGAGGGGCGGAGGGTCGGGTGAATTAGAGGCGACGAGTGTCGTCTACACCACGGGGTAAACACACCAAAACCTGTCAGCATGGCTGGGATTCTCTTCGAGGACATTTTCGACGTTAAGGACATCGATCCTGATGGCAAGAAATTTGATCGAGGTAAGTTATTCATTTACAGCTTGTGTTTGAAACGCTGTGTATTGCATGTTAAGAGCAGCGAGGCCTGGTGTGGTGCTCGGCCACTTCAGGTTGCGTCATACTTTCTGGTCTGGTGGGGACACATTGGTGTACCAGATATACCTGAAGGCTACTATCTCTCTAGTGGCCTCGACGAGGACAGGAACCCGGCGGCTTGTCAAGATTTCTCTTATTTGTCCTGAGGATTTTATCAAGCTCGATTTTAAATTTCAGTCTCCGTGGTGTAGTGGTAAGACACTCGCCTGGCGTTCCGCGAGCGCTGTCATGGGTTCGTATCCTGGCCGGGGAGGATTTACTGGGCGCAATTCCTTAACTGTAGCCTCTGTTTAACGCAACAGTAAAATGTGTACTTGGATGAAAAAACGATTCTTCGCGGCAGGGGATCGTATTCCAGGGACCTGCCCGAAACGCTACGCGTACTAGTGGCTGTACAAGAATGTAACAACTCTTGTATATATCTCAAAAAAAAAAAAAAAAAAAAAATTCAGCAGTGTTTTGGCATTTACAGCTTCGGCGGGTAGGCAGTTCCATGGGTTTATAATACTAATAATAATAATAAATAGCAATTATTATTATTATTATTTACACGAGGGTACAATGGGTTTCTGAGATTACATAATACAGGTATTGTTCTTTATACATTCTTGAAAAGCCACTAACACGGCATTTAGCTCAGAAATTCTGCTCAACTTATAACTACCCTGTACTGTCCTTAAGATTAAGGACCTGCTCGAAACACTGTGTGCTATATATATATATATATATATATATATATATATATATATATATATATATATATATATATATATATATATATATATATAAACTCCATAGTCTCCCGAGACGTGCAACTCCATAGTCTCCCGAGACTGAAGGATGCCTACTATATATATATATATATATATATATATGTATAATATATATATATATATATATATATATATATATATATATATATATATATATATATATATATATATATATATATATATATATATATATATATACTGTGTATATATATATATATATATATATATATATACAGTATATATAAATATATATATAATATACTGTATATCTCTCCCAGTCTCCATGGTGTAGTAGTAAGACACTCACCTGGTGTTCCGCGAGTGCTTTGTCATGGGTTCGTATCCTGGCTGGGGCGGATTTACTGGGTGCAAATCCTTAACTGTAGCCTCTGTTTAACTCGACAGTAAAATGGGTACTTGGTTAACAAATCCACAAGGGCAGTGACGAGGATTCGAACCTGCGTCCGAGAGCATCCCAGACGCTGCCTTAATCGACTGAGCTATGACATGGAAAAGGAGTTGAAACCGAAGTTCTACTGAACTTAGGGGATCCTGCAGCCTCTCCGAGGCACAAACCAGGGTTTTACACAACTCCCCCATGCACTCGAGCTGTGTCAATAGGCCGTTCTCCCTCTTTGCCCTTACTTCATTACACACAGAAATCACAATTGCGTGATGCATCAAATGAACAAATCAAATGAACGCCCTTGTTGATTTGTTCATATGATGCATCACGCAATTGTGATTTCTGTGTGTAGTGAGTGTAAGGGTACTTGGTTGTAAAAACGATTTTTCATGGGGGGTCGTATTCCAGGGACTTGCTTGAAACACTACGCGTACTAGTGGCCGTGCAAGAATGTAACAACTCTTGTATATATCTCAAAAAAAAAAATAATTATAATATATATATAATGTATATATATATAGACCACACACACAAAAAAAGTTCTTGCATTCTTGTACAGCCACTAGCACGCATAGCATTTCGGGCAAGTCTTTAATCCAATGTTCCCTGGAATACGACCCCACCAAATCATTTAACAACCAGGTACTCGTTTTACTGTTGGGTTAAACAGAGGCTACAATTAAGGATTTGCAGCCAGGATACGAACTTAGGACAAAACGCTCGCAAAGCGCAAGGAGAGTGTCTTATCACTTTGCCATGGGGACTGCCACAGGGACAGAGCTTTACAAGAATTAAGAACTTTTGTATATATAAATAAAGTAATAAAATAACTGAGTAAAAAAGAATCTCCTGTTTTCTGTCCTACATTGTAGCTTGTTGAACATGAAACAATTTCTCCTTGTTTGTGTTACATCTGGCCTGTTGAAGATATTGTCTAGATTAGTATCTTCCAAATTGTTTAGTACAACATTTTAAAAGTTTCGATGAGATCGGCCCTGTCATGTCCGGTTTGCTGTGTTGTTAGCTCTTTGGCCCTCATCTGTTCCTGGTATGAGAGTCAAATTAGTTATGGAATGAATTTTGTTGCTAAGTGTTGACCTTTCTTCTACTCCCCAAGCCTGGACCAGGACCAGGTTTGACTTGTGAGAGCTTGGTCCAGTGGCTGTTGTTTGGAGCAGCCCTCAAGTCCACATATCCACTATTGCCTGGATGGTCGGGCAGTTCTTGCAGAATACTGTCCAGTTTTTTCTTGAAGACTTCCACTTTTTGTTCCGGCAATATTTCTTATACATGCTTGGAAGATATTGAACAATTGTGGACCTCTGATGTTTATACATTTTTCTCTGATTCTGCCTATGCACCTCTACTCTTCACTGACTCTATTCTGAATTTTCTTCCTTATTGTTCACTCCAGTATTTTGTTATTTTTTGTTATCTTACTGTGTAAATTCAGGGCACTGAAGGCCCTCCAGTAATTTCCTTGTAAGTGCAGTACTGTATATAATCTGATACCTCACTAGTTCGTTTCACATTTTCACTTCCCTTATGCTGAAGTAGTTCCAATATACTTCGTTTAGCTATGTCTGCCACTGGAAATTTTCAGAAAATCTCTGGTTCAAAGGATAGCTCCCTTAGATTGGAAATGTGTAAATTTCAGATCTATTTAAAAAAATGGCAGAAGCATCTTGGTAGTAAACTATTGCCCTATCAGTCTGACTTCACATTTCCTCAAGTTCAAGGAGCAGCCCATGTCTCGAGTTAACACAATGTTACAACAATTCTGTACTAAGTTCTGTACAAACCTACCCAATGGAACCAAGCATACAAAAATGTGGTTGTTTGTGAGCTGCTCTGATTTAATAATTCACAGTACAGTACACATTTTGTCTGAGGATTTTGACGTCAAAATGTGATGTATTAAATCAAAAGGACTGCTTACATGGAGAGACTCCCAAGGGAGGAAATCATTCACCATCTTACTGTGCACAACCTAGTAAAGTTAATGCAACATGGATTTGTTGAAAACAATCCTACCTTGTAGTAGATGTAGTATACATGACTTCTCTCAAGCTTTTGATAAGGCATCACATGAAAAACTGATAAGGAAATTACAAGCAATGGAATAAATGGCAGAATACTAGAATGGATAAACAATGGTTAAATCGGAAAGCAAAGGGTCTTCTGAACGGAAATGAGTTTGACTGGAGAAATATGGTGAGGGGGGGGGGGGAACACAGGAT